>JABUQX010088858.1:37500-47261 GCA_015478945.1 Trachelipus rathkii | reverse complement strand
TAAATATCGAGTTTCAAAGCAGTGATATCGAAGCAAGAAATTTTAAAACTTCCGAGATGCTTCTTTTCTGGGGAGGCGGATCGCAATTTAGTGGTAGAGCCTCCTGTACATTGTCTATTGGCGACGAGTTGTCGATGGCTAGAGTCCTGGTTATGCGAAGTGAAAATTTTCTTCGTCTTATTATTGCAAATTTGTTCCAACAAGCATGTTTTGCCCATGTCGGCGTTCCTTGACTATGGTCGGTTTGCTCCTGTAACCCAGGAGCACCCAGAAGAATGCAGTGTAGCCCCAACAGAGATTCCAACCACACCCTATCTAGAATTTAAATTATAAAGTATCGAGTTTCAAAGCAGTGATATCGAAGTCGAAGCATATATATATAAATTCTCTTTTTTTTTTGTCCATAAGAGTACTTTGTATTTTTTTCGTGTATTTTTTATATTTTAGTTGGTGGAATCTTTACATTTATACTTTTTTTTGTCTTGCTTGTTATTGTGTGGTATCGGTTTTTTCCATGTTTGCGTGATGTTAAATTTTTCTGTCTTTATTTTATATGTGCTATTATTATTGTCTATCTTAATGATATTGTGTTATGTTCTTCATGTCGTGTGTTCTGGCTTGGATCTTTTGTTTGCTCTCTCTTGTATATATACTTTTGGATAATAATTATCTAGCTAGAATGCTGTGTTTATTGTTTTTGTTTTCTCAGTTATGTGGTTGTTTATAAATCACTCTCTCTTTATGATTATATTTATATTCGTTTACATGCTCTCTCTATGTGGTTTTATTTCGAAGTTCATGTGAGATTGTAAATTAATTGTTCCGTTATAGATACCTTCTTTTTCTGGTAGTTGGCAGATCGGTAACTAGGTGGGTAGAGCCTCCTGATACATATGTCTAACGGCGACGCTAGATCGATTTTTCATCTGATCTTATTATAGTATTTGCAAATTAATCGCAAATCAAGACATCTATGTGCCCTATGTCGGATAGACCGTTGGGCTTTATTATAGGGGAAATTTTGTGGTTGTCCTGTTAACCAGGACATAACCCAATCAAAATTGCCGTGATTATCCCATTAAGAAGTTGCTATATCTATACTTATTATTTCTGTACATCTATTCCAGACCATTAGTCTCACTACTATAAAACATTAGCACAGGTTATAGCATACCGTCATGTAAGACCCTAACACACTCAAGACTTATTCCCTTTGCATCCCCAAAGGATTTAATGCACCAGCCATCTCCTTCCATTCACCAACTTTCATACTCAATTCTGGAGATCTATCGGTTCCTTTTCATCCACCTGATTTATTCCTAAATATTTTGGAAACTCAGACATATTGTTCCAGTTTTTAAACATAACTTTACACAGAGAATCTATCCTCACTCAAAACCAAAACCTTACCTATTATCTACGTTTACTTTCTAACCACTCCTTTTCACACCTGATAAATCTCTCTCTACTAATCCCTCAAAGCTATTTCAGATTCGCACACTAAACTTAAAATCATCCGCATTATAATAGGTATGTAGGTCACCCTCCACTCTCTTTCATTCATCCATTACTCTAACACCATCCCTTCTACCTCACCCGACTCTTAGATTATCTCTATTTTATAATACCCAATCCATATAAATTACTTTTATATATATATAGGATATTATATATAATTAATTATATATTAATATATTATATATAATATATATTATATATATATATATATATTATATTATATATATATATATTATAAATATATATTATATTATATATATAATATAAATAATAACTAATATATATAATATTATATAATTATATATATATATAAATATTTTTATTTTTACAAAGATAAACACCATCCATCTCACGGCTATAGCCCTAATCAAAGGAGGAGGTGCACATCACTTAACGTCCGAGTCAGGACGAAAGCTCAAGCCCAAGGATATTAGAGAATAGCTCACATTCTCCACCCGACCAGTTGCGAACCTGGGGACCTCTACGCGTTTGTGGGCGAGTGCTCTAACACTGAGGTATCGGTAGCGCTTTTTTTAGTATAAATAAATAATATATTAAAAAAATATTTATATATATATATATATCATATATATTAATACATACATATAATACAATAAATAACTCATAAATATACAATATACACTAAACATATATATGCAAAATATAAATATCACTTATTTAACTATTATTATATACACTATCACCATCATTACTATCTATATTTATCACTACTTATCTAACAACAGTATTATTAAACTTAATTAATCATTGAAAATACTAAAACACCTATATTATTAGACTCTATCTTACTCTTTCACGATATATCAACTATAGTTGTGAGTCACTAATAATTTTAGTAATAATTATAATTATTTATTATTCATCACTATCATTATTCTTATTCTATTATCTAGCGAATGCGATATATTATTGGTTATTAGTATCACTATTCTTATTAATCCTATCCTTTCTGGATCTCCACTCACTCTTCATTGAACACCAGATACTTGATTAACCATCTATCATGACTTATTCATGAACTAACTATAAGCTCTCTCTGTCACTTAATCCTAATAATCTGATTTCGCATTTACTTATAAGCTAGCTCTCAAAGAATACTGGAATCCCAGAGTCATCTTAGCAATCACCAACCCAACGTTGTATCGAGAAAGCTCAGAATTCTTCATATAGTGAGACTGAAATATGGTATAGTAGTGTCGTGTGATGACCGTTCTGAATCTCGAAGGTTTAGACTTTAGATAACCACACAGTTTACAACCTTCAAAATCAGATATATATTAGTCTTTGTATCATATTGGTTATTAATTAACCTCAGAATCTCACGGAGAAGTGTTCAAATATAAATGCCAATGTATTATAGAAAGATTCAAAAATCATTATCTCATAATTTGTATATAGTCGTGTCAGACCGAAAGAATAATCAGTTATATAGTCTTATCTCTCTAAAACTTATTACTTAAAACTTGATAGAGTTATAAAGTGTATCATGTTAATGTAAAATATTCCGTTCTTATGATAATCCGAAATTTGAGTTTTCACACACGAAAGCCAATCAAAAAACATCATCAGCCTGTCTAGGTGAAAGTCCATTTGTTTTAGATGAAAAGTATGCGCAGATTCTAAAGAAACGTTTTCTTATTGTAGCTTGTCATAGTACTTGATTCATCAACTCAAAGCGCACCTCCTATAGACAGCCTGCGCTTTCTGAGATGATCTGTTCTTCGCTGTTCTCTTTCTCTTTTTGTATTTTCTATCATTGTTCGTGTCTCGCTTTTCTGCTATCCTCGCTCCCGTATCGCGTACATCTGCAGAGTTAGTCTGACTCATCAGTTTTAATGAAAATTATGGTGTAAAATATTGTTCAGGACAAGTTAATGTGACATATATTCTTGTCTAACGTGAATATTATTTATTATTTATTTATATTATTATTATTATTATTATTATTATTTAATAATTATATATTATTATTAATTATTTATTTATTTAATATTAATATATAATTATATTTATAATATTATATTAATTTAATATTGTTATATCCGAAATGAAAGTTTCCTTTATTATTATTATTATATTAATAATTATGTATAGATATATATATATTTATATTATAATTTATAATTATCTTATTTTAGTTTTTTAATTTATAATTTATAAAATATTTAATTATTATTTATATTATATATATATAATATTATAATTATACTTATAATTAATTTTATTGTATAATACATTATAACATTATGTTATGAATTATTAATTTTAATGTATTATTATTATATATATATTATTATATAATCTATTATATTTATATTATATTATTATATTTATTATTATACATTATATATATATTATAATTATTATATTTATTTTTATAATTATATTTTATTATTTTATGTAATTAATTATATTATTATTATATATTATTATTATTATTATTATTATTAATTTATATAATTATTATAATTATATTATATAAACTCAATAAGATATATTGAAAAATATGAGATTAATAAATATTTATATAATATTAAATAAGGTCTAGGATATTGATTAACCAGTTAATCTTCATATGTGTATTGTAAATCATATATCATAACTGAATACTCATTTAGTATTATGGATTATATAACTTCTAGTATAATAATAATTGATGATGATAATTTATATAATAAGTGATATATTGAGGCCAAATCCTATGTTTTATAATAATATATTATAATAAATTATTCATTTAAGTATGCTATTTGGGATATAATGTACCAAGAGGAAAATATCCTGGATATTAATTTGAGGAATTAATAATTATATATATACATATTAGATATATAAATAATTATATTAATAATGATAATGGTATATATAAAGTTTGACTTATTAACCAAATCGTACAAACCACCACCTAATAATTATATACGTAAAATTTTATATTAATAATATGTTGTAAAGATATGAGGGGATAAAGAGGACTTTTTCATTTACATGCTCAATATGTCTAGATCAGACTCAATTCTGTGATCATAGTCGATATATATTATACAATTATGTATATTTGAAAATGGGATACGATTATTGTAGATTGTGTGAGAGTGACTTATTTATTTTAATAGATTCATTTTAATCATAAAGATATATATATATTATGAATATTAGTCACCTATTATATATTATTAGGTGTGTGAGTACTCTAATTTATTTACTACGTAAAAACCATATTTATTATTAGAAAATATAAATAAGTAATACTAATATATTGACATATATTCAACGTATAGCCTCTAAATAAACTCTCCATGATATAAATTCATATAATTATGAGCACTAAAGTAATATGTTCACTACTCTTAATAGTATAGCAGTCTCAAATATATAAGAATTTTTAATAATATTCTATAAATATATTAATTATTAAATATAAGTGCGTGATGTTATAGTATGTAGCTGAACAACTGCATTATTTAGTACTCACTCATGTACTATATTAAGCACTTATAGACTTAATAATATATCATATAAAATAGGCAAAAATTTGTAGTGTATATATAACTAATTTAGTATTCAATACTCCTTGCACTTAATATAGTACCTTTTTTGTCTTACACGGGGCGGGATTCTCATTAAGAGCTTTATAACACGCGCCAAAAACCAAACTTTAATTTCACATATATATTAGCGACAAACCACTGCTAATACCGACTAGCTGTGTCAGGATTTTCTGATTGTGCTCAATATAATCTAATTCTAACCCATTCTCAAGGCTAATAAACGGATAGATTAAAGCATTGGAACAAATATACCATAACATAAACTTACAATTTGCAAATATAATATAAATAAAGTATAGTAAGTACAGTATTTTAAGAAATATGTCATTTGCAGAAAAAAGAGCGATTCGATCGAGCATATGAGCGTAACTTCACCTCATCAACATATATATAATATATTTACTCAGAAAGTGGTGATAGAATTATTCATTTATACTTTTATGGGTGTGGTGGATGTGCTCTATTAGATATCAAAGATTTTCGCAATATACAAATGGAGAGTGCTCGAGCTCATGTGTGTGTGCAAAATCATAATAAAATTTCTCTAAATATATATGGCGCATAATTATTTTATCGACTGATTTCCGATATACAGAGTAATGCTGAAGCAGGATTCAAGTAGACAGCCACGGACAATTAACGTAGGAGACGGATGATGACACATTGTTCCCTAAATAGTCCGAAGGGAAACATCCTTGGTAGACATCCGGCTCTCTCAGATATGCAGGTATGAGAGACAATGAAACCTGGCGTGAGAGTTGAGATAATTTTTCCTCAAGATATAGAGACGTATCATCACAGCCAACCCTCCACAGTATTCTTTATATATTAATATATCACCTGAAGCATGAGTATGAAGGAGGATAGGGAAGTCTTTCCTTTGACTGAGAGACCATATATACCAATGTTTGTTTCATATATATAATTATTAAAAATACTCGATTTCGATTATAGCCCAGTGATTGAAGCACTAGGGGAATTCCCCAGGTAGAATATGGATTTTAATTAAAACTTTCCACTAATTTTCCTTTTCAATTCTGGATAAAGTTACCAACCATTCCCTCTCAGAGAGATAATGAGATAACAACTTTGCTCTAATATAGAAGACTATGTATTGGCATTATAGTTGTAATTTGCCGGAAAGAGGTGTTAAAATTTTAAAAGCAAGGAGCTGTTTTACTGAAACAAATAGAGGTATAATTTCACGAATTTGATATTTGCCGGAGAGTCTCTCATTCTGTATTTCAGATAATCGGTGTATGATTTCAGTTGTCACAGTTATTAGAGATGCAATACGCACCACCTTACTATATAGACGAGACATAGTATTACTTGACAACTGATATTCAATATAAAATGATATACACTAAATTTATCGTGTAGTAAATGAAGAGGTATATGAAGAGAATTGATTGTATATGACATTAAGTGGTCTACACTCCCTGGAGATAAATGTTTGCTTCTATAAAACACTTAGTTTGAAATTTGTCTTGTCACTTGAAATAATTGGGACGCTCACAGAGAAAGTGCGCAGGAATTTATTTCTTCAATTTCAATATGTAAAATTTAAATATTTGGATGTATAGATGAGACATAATAGTCGCAGATAACATTCGTATAATGTTCTGTTAGATATCTATAGACCTCCTATCAGCACGTGAAGAAAATCGATCCTAAGGAGAATATAGTCTATCCTGATAGAAGGACTGGAGATCTATATGATATGGCAAATGTAGATGCGCGCAACATTTGAAGCTCCAGTGAGCATTCCTATAATTGTGCTATCTATGACACTTTTATTAAAATACATTTTTATTACATAAGTAGTATAGGACCTAATGTTAAATACCATAAGCCAATATAATATAATTTGTTTTTATTGAATGCGATAAATTTTTTAACAATAGTGCTTGTGGCCAAGTTATTGTCAATGCCTTTATTTAGCATATTATGTATATAATTAATACTACTTAAATATTTATTTTATTTCTATCATTATTATAATTATTCAGTAATCTTGTTAAGGTTTATAATCCTATTGTTTGTTATGTCTGTATTGCTACTGCACTCTAGCGAGATATTTTTATGATAGTGAGAGAACATTGATCACCGCCGCATTAAACTAGTCTAGAGAATAGATATATTCTCTCACGCTCACACAAAGTGTTGTAAGTTTGTTTTGGTCCTTTTAGGGCGTGGGATATAGTAGTATATTTATTCGATCTATTAATAATTATTGACTAACAAATATTTAGTATTATATTAATTTTTTATAATATTACTTTATGATTATATAAATAATATTATGCCTAATAGTAATATATAATATAAATTTATTAATACATAATATATCATACCAGGAAATAATGAGATATAGTTTAATTTATAAACGATACCCTCTAGAAGAAATGATATTACGTGATCATTATATACTAATACTAAGCCCAAAATTCGAGTTTATTTAGAATAAACTTTTGAACGCCTATATATATATATAAGTGTTATAATATATGGCACTGAGGTATTACATATTGCTCCAATATCGTGCTTCATATTAACTATTGGGCTTAATCATAAAAAATCTGCATATAAGTGAATATGTGATCATTATTTATGTAGTGGTGATTTACATTATATATATATATATATATATATTTTAGTATTAAACATAAAATTATGTCGGAGTGTATAAATTAATATTTTCTCCCCCCTATCCTCAACTCTCCAGTCACTCTCACTACTTAAATATTAATATAACTAATTATAATAATATATATATATATATATATTATTAATATATTATTATATTATAATATATCTAATATATATAATATATATATATATATATATATATATATATATATTAAATATAATATTTATATATATTCTTTTTCAAATGAATCAATTCAAGGCCTTTGATATATTTCCTTTACAACCCAAAAGAAAAATAAATAATTATTTTTCTCCGCTTCTCATACCGACTATAGTTTTCTGCACTGGTTTGTGAAATTGTGGCAGTACTTTCTGGCCAATAAATTATATTCACGTGATAAAAATATTTTTTGATAAAAATTTTATGCCAGAATCCTATAGGTTCCGTTTCATCTTCCTCGGCTGCGGCCCAGATCCGGACCGTGGATACGACTAGGCTTCTGCCACTATATTTTGAAAAGTTCTTGTAGCACGTCTTTCTAGGCCAATAAACTTTCCACAAAAAAAATATTTATAGGATAAACTCAAAAATATACCCATAGAATCTGATCTCTCGGATCCGGATCAACTACCGTTTCTGCACTATTTGAAGAACATTGTTCTCAGTCTTCGGCAATATAAATTTTTGCATCAATAAAAAAATTATTTCTTGTGAGAAATTAATTTATAAACAGGATCCCGGCTCTAACTCGACTAAAGGTTTGAACTATTTGAGATAAAATATCTATAGTCAGCAAGTCTTATCTGGCAATAGCATTATTTATTCAACTAATAAAAATATGTATCTTGAAAAAATATTTATAAGCAAGATCCGGCTCCGAATCCGATCCAACTAAGGTTCCTGCACTATTTGAAATTTGTTTAGTTCAGGCACATTCTTCTTTCAATAAATTTTCACCTAAAAATATATATTTATCATTTTTTAAAATAAAAAAATCATTACCAACCATTCCGGACTTCCTGCATACCGACTATGGTTTCTGAACTAATCTGAAAATGCTTCCACGTCTTCTGTGAGCAATACATTTTTCATCCTAAAAAAGATATTTTTTGAAAGAAATTAATATACCCAGGGATCCGGCTCCGGTTCGAGTTCGGCCTATCGCGATCTGACTAAAGGTTTCTGTCAACTATTTGAAATAAATGTTCTAGCACTTTACTTCTATCAATAAATTTTCACAAAAAATATTTTTCGAAAAAAAATCATACTACCTCGTGCGTCCACTCTTAGAATCCGGATTCCGTATGATATTAAGGATTTCTGCACTATTTGAAAATTGAGTTCAGCAAGATCTCTGGTAAATAAATTATCATTATATCTAAGTGAAAAAATTATCTCTCAAAAAATATTATATATATGCCAGGGATAAGGCTCCGAATCCGGACCCGACTAAGGTTTCTTCACTATTTGAAATTTTCAGTACGTTTTCTGGCATTAATTTTTCACCTAAAAAATATATTTTTGAGTGAATAAAAAAATTATATCACATGCTCCGCTCTTGACTCCAGCCTCCGACTTTCACTTTTCGGTCTACCGGATCTGACTATAGGTTTCTGAAACTATTTGAAAATTTAGGTTATTCAGTACGCTATCTGGCTAATAAAGTTTTCATACCTTATATAAATATATTATTCTTTTAAAAAATTCATTACCCAGAGGATCGGCTCCGGCTCTCGACTAAGGTTATCTGACTATTGAAATAATTGTTCAGTACATACGTCTTTATTATCAATAAATTTTCTATTCCTGAAAAATAATTATTTTTTTGAAAAAAATCCATACTCTGGCTCCGAACTCCAATATAGCAATATAGATCTCGATAAAGGATTTTCTGCACTAATTTGGAAAATTGTTTCAGCCAAGGTCTAGTTCTGGCAATAAATTTTTCCTCTAAGAAAATTACTTCTTGTGAAAAAATTATAACCAGGATCTGTCTCCGAATCGATAGTCCGGACCTGACT
>JABUQX010088858.1:0-32500 GCA_015478945.1 Trachelipus rathkii | reverse complement strand
GAAAATCACCTTTCTCCGATAAATTTCCTCAAGTCTTATTAATCATTTTGATAAACTTTCGTGATTACTCGTTTCTTGATAACAACTCATATGGTCCCTAAAAATCTACTACATGATGATGTTTCATATATAACTACTATGTTATGCTCGGCTTCCTTGCATTGGACCACTTTCCAATAAACTTCAGCTTCAAATATTAGAATACATACTTAACGAGTCAACTATGTATTTCAAACTATAGTCTGAACTAAAGAGCGAGTCTTCAACACTAAGTGGTTATTTCCTTTTACGAATTTAATCTTCCCATCTCTCAACAAGAGAATTCAGCCATCAAGAGATCATCTCTGACCTCACAAGGGGTTCTATATCTCTTCAAAACTTCATCCATATTCTTCAAAAATGTTCTACAGATGAGCTAAAATTTTGTGTGAATTATATATATATAATATAATATATAATTATATATTATATATATATATATATATATATAATATATATATATATATAATATATATATATATATATATATATATATATTATATATATATATATATATTTATTATATAATATATATATAGTATATATATTATATATATTATTATATATATATATTAGTATATATATTATATATAATAATATATATATATATATATATAATATTATATATATATATATATATATATATATATATATATATATATATATATATATACTTATTAATATATATTATATATATATAGTCAGTGTATACATGAGACCCACCTCAACGGCTCACAAAGATGCGGCCACACTGGGCTGAATATCAGGCCATGCCATGGAGGGAGGGCTCTGGCACATACATGAAGAATTGAATGAATGGCGAAATGAATATTCAAGCAGTCAAAAGTAAATAAAATTGTATCATTGCATTATAAATAGTCCTAATATTACATAAAACAAATCAAAAATGCTTATATATAAATGAAAATTACATCTATTTTGAAGATTACAAATAGTTACTGCTAATAAGTAGGGAAGATTTCGAAGATAAGATATTGGATAATCTTTTATGAGTGGTGTTATGGATCCAGTATAAGTAGGAAATACATGATGACGTCGAATAGGTACAGATGGGAACAATCAATAAAGATATGGCGAACAAGATTGCGGGGTGGGGCGACGGCAAAATTTGCAAATGAGGAGGGTTCCCTCAGACTAATTATAGTGACCGAGAGATAAATTGGTGTGTGGCCAATACGGGAGGCGTCCAAGTATCACCTCGTGTAAGCGCTTTCGTCTAGTGGAAGGAGAACCACTCACTAATGATCGGTTTTATGTTTCTGAGTTTCATTCTCCCCGCTGATCACTCGTTCACGCAACTTTGCCAAACAAGATTCGAAAAAAGCCTTAGTCGGAGGAGCAGGATAGTAATCATGTTTGAATGGGAGGCGACTACCTTGATCATAATAATGGCTACCCTGGATAGTACCTGGAACTCCGAAAAGAGGAGCAGGGCCATTTGGCCTCTATCTGTCATCGTATTCATTCCATTCCCGTTATCTAATACATGAGAGGAGTAGTATACAACCATAATAGTATATTGGTATTATTATAATAATTAATGGATGTGGTGAGCAGCCGAAGATATAATGCTGCTTATAGACGTATAGATTACCATATGCTTTTATCTAGAATAAGGGGTTTTAAGCGCTTGTAGCGCGCTGAAGCCGAATATCTAGAAATATAAATACTTATAGTGTTCTTGGTTAAAGGTAATTATATAGAATTCGAGAAAGGGCAATCATTATTATTACAAATTAATTACTCGTAAATTAAATGAAACATAAGGGGAAGGGTATATATGGAGGTGTGGTCAGAATAGAGAGCAGATAGATAATGCGTCCACACTGTCCCCTGTTTTAGAGCATCTCAGTAAAACACTTGGAGTAAATTTATCTAATTAAACTACGGAATAGAGCAGGAATTATTAATGGCTTTATAACAAGGCAGTCAAGGTTCGGCTAAGATTTGGAGAGAGCAGGTCAGAGACAAGCAATTAGGTGTGAGGTGAGCGGGGAATAATTAATATTAGGTATGTAGCCAATATCGAGAGGCATGTAATAGAGATATTCATTCATCCATCGGTAAAGCTAATACGCTATGTCGTGAGAGGAAGACCACTCACCATGATGTACGGATATTTATATTCCTAGTTTCGCTCCCCGCTGATTCCAATCGACCAGTCACTTCTTTTTAGCCCATTAAGACGGTAAGCTTATGTCGGTGAAGATACAGATTATATAGATAATATCAGTTGTATAGTTAGCTCAGGTCCATTATTGGTATACCTCTCTGTCCCGTAATTTCTATATATGCCAGTGATCCCTACATGAGAGCGTCGATTACCAACTTAGATGAATTTGTTCTTACGGGAGTGTAGCAGCCAAAGAAATTGTACAGCGGATACCAAATTTAATAGTATAAAATATTTCCCCCGCTTGGAGTGCGCTGAGCGAATCTGGATAAAATAAATGTCACGAAGGTCCTCGGTTTTTGAGAAATAGAATATCGAGAAAGATGGGCAATTCAATATATAGCCATTAATTCTGCTATATAAAGTAATAAAAAGTTTAAATGGCATGAGGGGGGAGGGTATGTGAGAGGTTGCGGTCAGGAAAGACAGCTGACGCACCCACACTGTGTCCCCTGTTTTAGAGACGTCAGTAAACACTGGAGTAATTTTAACGCGAACTGTCGGAATGAGACAGAATAATGCCTTTTTTATTAACAATAATAGCTAGTAGGGTAGGTGAGCTAGATTTGGAGAGGTATCAGGACCAAGCAAATGGTGGTGAAGCATGGAGAATACAGTTTCAAGAGTGTATATAACCTTCGTCATAAGGTGAATAGGCAGCAATTTTTTGCAAAGGATGTTGAGAAGTTAAGGATGTTATAACTGTTGTTTGCAAATGGCCAGTATACACTCTAGTGTTATTTCTGAAGTATTTCACGCAGATATCGGTGTCAGAATGGCTAGACGTAGGTATATTGTGGGTTTGTAAAAAAAAGCCCCCTAATATATCAAATAAATATATATATTATAGGATAAAACTTTTGTTGTGGCTGAAGGGGGGCCAAATACCACAATTTTAGATATTTGGTGGATATTTTATATTTTATTTTCCCCCTTTTCGTATATAAGAGAGACGTGGCCATCACATTTAGAATTCAACTTCTCAAGACTCTCGGGGGAAAAGATCTGAGAGGCTATCATTAGGAGATTACTCAAATTGCATTAGTTTGGATGGATCTAGTGACGGTGTAGTAGAGCTGTGAGATTAGCCTGACCATAGGTTCAGCTTAGATCGGATTTATGGCAGATATATAAGTGACGTAAAAGGCTTCTTGCGATTCAAACACCCCCAGATTTTGAGGCGGATAGATTGAGTTAAAAGGTCAAAGCTTCGCAGATTATAAACAGGGTTCGTGTTTACTCAAGAGTTTAATATGCGATAGCGTAGTGTTAAGTGCGTCATCTAGAATGAGTCCTAGAAATTTGGCTTGTGAAGTTACAGGAATGGGCGAACTCATTACAAGTGATTAGGTTCGCGAGAGGAAGGTGGCAGTGATTCTCGGATTCTTTTTTTTTTTTTTTTAATTAAGTTACTGTTGAAGTTTTTTGGATGGGATGAATTAGAAGCCATAGGGAGTTAGCCCTCCCATTGTGTGTATAATATTCTCTAATAGTAAGTTGAAGTTGACGTTCGATAAAAAGGCAACCTGGCACCGGCTATATATATAGCGCAAGGTCTATCAACATTTATGAGATGAGAAAAATTTGACCAATACGCCTTAGGGATATGAACTAGTAACGATTCCAATAATAAATCAGAGCATTAGTTATAATAGTAATACTTAACTCACCTCAATTAGCAACCACTCCCTACAGAACCCCATATTATATCTAAAGTAAAGTGGCCGTGACAGAATAGAATAGAGCATAATGGAGAATCTTGAATATATGTTGAATATTACATTGTAATGTAAAAGAGAGTTGTCCTACGGAAACAAGCGTGTAGAGTTTAAGAACCCCAGCCTCCACGTTGTCTCATAAGCTTTTCAAGGTAAAACAAAAAAGGCACCAAGAACCATCTCCACCAGTTGAGGCTTCCGGATATTATGATCTCCAAGCTTTAACAAGGGTGATTAGCATGAGTAATTTAAACGATTTTTGCGTAGAAAAGACCACAGGGGAGCGGTTACTGGCTTTGAAAACACATTTTCTCCATTATTATTTTAACATGTTTATGGACAGGTCAGCGAAATTGGTCTTTCTGTTGTGAGCCAACTTCGGATCTTATATCTCCAGGTTTGGGGATTATGAGTATTATATCAAAAGCTTGGTTCATAATAGATTGAGGAATAAAGCTCGATCCAAGATTCTAGTTTATTACCAGATCCAGTACCTAAAAGTGAGCTGACGAAATACATAATGTAGAAATCATGTCTGGGCCAAGGTCACCGTCTTTGCTTTGCTAATCGCCAGTGCAGTTTGATACTCTGCATGTGTAAAAGACGGTTATAGGTTAATGTAATCTTCCCTCATTCGTCTGTTGAAAAAGTCGTATACAGTCTGGTAGTAAGTGCAAGTGGTAGTTTCTCTAATTTTTTGAAAAAACTTCAGTGGGTGTAAGCGGAAAGAGCTCGAGTGGCTAGCAATAAACTTATAACCTAATCCATCTGCAACAGCAGCAGGAGCAGAGATCCATTTTGTTCGGTATTATATTAATCAGGCCATAATGGAGGACTGTGTAGGTGAGGAAGTTGTTGGTACGTATAATACGGCGAGAGTTAATTTTATCTTGACGCAATCTATTCTCACACTAAAGGAAGGTGGATTATATCACTTGTAAGTGGTCGGAGTTGAACAGGAGAGTTCGATAAAATATTGTTTACATGTTTGGCGATTAATATAATTCACCGGAATCTCGCCGCAGCTGCTTTGTAAAATGATACATGCTTGGTACGTAAGTTTATTGGGTTTTAACGGGTCCTTTTAGTAATTGTACCTATAGAGTTTTACCTCTTCTCTTGGTTTAGGTTTATGTTTGGGATCTACTTTAGGACCACCAATAGGGTGATTGTTCGTACGCTTTTGTATATCATTGCGTGCTCAGGATGCAAGCTATCCGCTGCTGTTTTTGACATATCATTTGCTGCGAGAATAAGTGATAAAGGCATCATACATCAAAGTCTAAGAACGCTTTAATTGAGGGTGAGAGAAAAAGTTAAGATATGCTCTATATAGGTAATTAATGCCAGTTGTGGGTTGTGAATTTTAACATTGCGGTCTCGGTACAAGCTCCAATATTAAAGCATAAGGGTAACGATCATTGCTTACGTATAAATAATCTATCTAAACGTTCATATGTTAGGAGTCCTGTGTTTAAGGCATCCCAAGAAAAAGGGTGTTAGAAGATCTACAAGGTAATATGGATATTAGACGACGGTGACAGAGTCGTGGCGTAATGAGTTATGAAGTCTTACCTAGTATATATAACAACCGGTATATATATTATAAGTTGGTGAGAGCTGCTTAAAAAATCAGCTAAGTCGACCTTTAGTAAAACTTCCATTATCACGGATTAGACAAGTAGATTCCGAGCAGACAGTAAGATCTCGGTACTACATGAATTGTACTGCAACTGCCAACATTTAAAGTCTATAATTTGAAGAGGGACTAGAGAATATAGGGATACAGATTTATAGAGAGATCATGAACGAGTATTCCTGCAACCTCCCCTATCATTGTCACCTCTTATATTCTATAGAGTAGTTAATGTACGGTCAGATATAGATTCCGACGGTTGAAAGAGCAGTCGCTAGATTCCTTTAGGTGATAGATTATGATAATATAATTTATTAGTATATTTAGCAAGTATCTTTCAAATTAATTATAAGTAGTAGCCACTCTAGATGAAGTCATTGAAGGAAGGTGGCCGTGCTATGTTGTTATAAATGTTAATGAGTATGTCTTTTGAGACAATTTATGATCTCTAATATTATATATATTGTCGCTAGGATGTATGTCGGAAGTGGATTCAGTATGTGGGAGGGATAAGGTCATAAGATGTGTATAGGGAATCTACGATCGAGAGAGGAGATAATAAAATATCCTTAGTTGGTAAGGAATAGTCGTAACAACAGAGGAATTGTAATTGATTTATACGTACTGGTTCTGGAGGATAATTTTCTCGGGGGATCAAATTTGGTGTGTAATTGGGCTTAAGCCAGAATGTCAAAAGTATATCGAGTTTCAACAAAGGTCCATCTTATGGTGTGATGACTTGGTTGGGTCTGATTGTGATAAGTAGCAATTCCAATAAAGTGCTACTATGTATTTAAGTAGAGATGGAGATGTCTAATATTCAGCAGCTGACTTCAAGCAAAGCACGATGTGAGAAATGGGATAAGGTGAAATGACCAGGAATAATAGTATGTCTCAAAATATCGAGAAGCTAGATGATATAAGCATTTTGACACTCTCTCGGGCAATTAATATAAATGTCACACATCTTTGCGCAAGTTAAATTAGCGGTTTGTGTGTCTAAAATGACGAAGAGTTGAAATGTGCGTTATCCTCAGTATGCAGTGCAGCCGATACAGAGCGTATATGTGGAGTCACGCTTGGCTTACCTGAAGGTCTCGCACATAGCGACTTCTTGTCGTAGGACGAACTGCCCTGGTTTTGGAAACTTAAACAGCTTCTCGCACCTCAACTCTCTGTGTAAGACTCGCGAGTTTTGCGATAGTTACTTCGTCAGTATTGGTCCACACAGTAACGAGTGCTTCGATCTGTCTAGCGTAACTGCCGCCCGGGAACCTCTGGAGAAGAAGAGCTCTAGTCCGCTCACCTCTCTCTCGTGCGCTCCTGATATGTACATAATACTATAGTCTCACACTGTCATCAAATTACTACGAGTAGACGATCTCCGATAAATAAGACGTGCAATGCTCTACATAAGAGTAGAGTATCACAATGCATGCTCAGATGATGATATTCGAAGGATCCGATCTAGCAGAAGATCAGAGAGAACAATGCAGTATAGAAGTATCTGTAGCACCAACTAATAAAAAGTTACCGTAGTCATAAGTCTCAATAATCTCAAAGAGTGTTGTGTAGGAAAGGGTTTTTACGCAAACAGTAATTGCTGGGTGAGGCATGAGTGTATCAGACAAGAGATATACAGAGTCTATAATAGACAAGCCGAAGTTATGTATTATCGTGCCTGTGTATAGAGAGATATTACAACTCGTAAAGTAAAGAACTATGATGAGTAACTTCTTTTGAGTTAGATAATGTAATTACATATCTTAGGAAAGTACAGAGTAGTATGTTTTGCTTAGCCATAATTCATAGGATAATCGATAATTTAACTACTATTCTAGCTGAAATAATCATTTATGGCTTATATGTGTGATTTATTCATATATTAGTCTATTAATGAATATATTTATCAGGTATACTATGTGATAGTATAAACTCGGTGTGAGGAGTATGTTAGGTGTACATATAAATAACAGTCACTCTTTACTCAGTCGAGTTTGTATACGTACATGATCGTGGTGGTAGTGATTTCTTTGCAAGGAAATGAGATCTCCAAGCTTATGTACATATTGAGGATGTAAGTGCATATACGATTTAGTTATCATGTTAGTTGGTTGATAAAAACTTATATTACTCTTATTGCTGTATGGTTGTTCGTAATGTATTAATTTTGTAAACGGTAGATATTGGATACTAACATAGTACTTGCTTTTTAGTGAATAATATAATTATATTTGAAGAAGTTCTCTAATAGTAGTAATAGGCATGTCAATAACGGGCAGGTCATGCAGTAACTAACATTCTCAGTGTCGCTATATATAGTAAATTAGTATAGAAAGAGTTCTACTGAGAAAGTAGTTGTGTGGATCGGTGGTATAATAACACGCTCATTAGGTGTGCTTGAGTGAGTAGGGTAGCTTAGCCTATGCAATTATGAGTCATACTTAAAGATTGCCTTTGTCTTGTGGGATATTTGTCTTAAGAGCTAGTATGAGTGAATCAGGCATTTCTTCTCTATCCGTCCTCAATTTTTTGATATTATAGCGTATACATAACTATATAAACCTGTTCAATACAGGTTAAGACTGAGGTCAATTTAATGAGTAAATGATGAGCATCATGTGTATGAGTTCCTCCATGTTATTTATGATTAAGTATATATGAGTGACTGATGTGTATTATTAAGACAGGGAATGCTGTAAATTTTTCAGAGCAGGATATCTGGGTACATATATTAGTCTATGCGTGTATCACCCTATCAGTATTTCGGGTATAGTATATGATTCAATACCGTTGGCATTTCTAAAGCACATCTAGGGCCGTATACTTAGAAAAATATAATACGTATTCTATACGACTGTAGCTTTTAACACTATTTCATCACTTATAAAATGAGGTGATAAGGGTTTCATTAAATAGTAGTAAACAGTAAACCAGAGGATTATGTATAGGTATCATGGAGTCACAACGAATGGATATATTTATAAACATATTTTCATTATCAATGAAATCTTATTTCTGCTGTAGAGATTTCTTAAATAATGAACTCTAATCATATATATAAATATCTCTATAGTTTTTTTTATGTATCGCTTAAAAATCAAATATAGTGCCTTTACAATGTAGAATTTGTTTATATTTCGATCTATATAAGTGCAAGTATTGGAAGAAAGGTATGTTATTTCCTCAGAGATAGGTATAAACAGTTAAAAGATGTCATAAGATAGAACTTTTAGATTCCGTAGTATCAGGTTATTAAATAACTTTTGAAACAAGAAGGACCACATATTTCTCAATTATGTGGGGCTGGGGTAGATCTATCAACTACAAAGCCGTTTTATTCATAATGACTATCTACTAAGAACAATGGTTTCTTTTGTTATTACCCAGTTAAGAGCTTTGTACGAGTATATATAGACTATAGTAATATATATCATATGTTGTTGGTACTCCGCGTATTAAGTTAATATAGTCGTAATTATATGTGTCAGCTGGTATCTTCTCCCGAGTGCAGGGTATATAATACGAGCCATCTGAATAAAATCAAATATGAGAATATATAATGACGGGAGGCACCTTTTATCTTAGGATTATGCTTACCTACCATTTACGGTGCACGCTGTGTAAGTGTATCTATAATAAGGGCATACACTAGGCGACGTAATCGTTGAGGTTATTGAATAATAAAATAACATTATTTACAATTGTTATAAGTATTTGTAGAAGATACAAGCTGAATACACCTGTATACTAGGTCTAGAAGTAATAGAGTGAGGAACCGATATATAGTGTAGGGTTAGTGACTGTTTTGAACCTCAGTAGCTATGATTGTTAATATGTGTATCTTATATAGTGTATCACTTTGATTGCTTGATTATTTAAATAACGTTTTATTCTTCATAAGATGCCTAGTTTCATTTAAATAAAATTAAACCGATTATCTCTCCATATATAATATAAATGATGACTCAGTTTATATATATATTACTATAAACAAATGAAATAATAAAGTAAAATATAATTAATATATTTTTTATTTATTATTTTTTATATTTTGAATGCATCTAGAATGAGGCCTAGATATTTCATAAGGAGGTAGATAGTCTATACTTCCATCAATCAGTATACATTAGGGACAGAGACCTCCACATATTAACTTTCCTGGAATACCACACCATACGTAGGGTATAGGCTTATAGTGAATGTAGGTATACCTCGAAGATGACTCCTCCTGAGATGATCTACTGATCGGTATATAATACCCCCGTTATGTATACGCACGGAAACTCACTGCTAATATATTATACACACGCCAGAGCCTCAGTTAAAGTAATTATACATCAAAATTATACAGGATAGACCCCCTCTCATCTAAATTAGGTCTAAGATTCGGGTCCTCCGTACATATTATGAGTCTCTTACAAGTATATATATACCCTGATTACAAAGGCAAGCTTATAAAGGATAACTGTTTTTAGCCTGTATCACCACTTACTCACGGTGTGATATAGTATATATAGTATAAAGGTAGTAGTCGAGGGTGGCTGAAGACCCATGTCTGAGGTGAAGGATGACTAAAGAATATATTTTTTAAATTACCATGATTTTTTTCATTTATATATATATTTTATATATATATATATATATATATATATATATATTATATATATTATATACTTATAATATATATTAATATATATAATATATTAAATATAATATATATATTATAATATATAATATATTTAATATAATATATATATATAAATATAAATATTATATAATTTATATATATATAATATTTATATATATATATATATTAATTAGTAATATATATATATATATATATATAGTTAATATATAATTTCTCTTATAGAGTAATATATTGATTTAATATATTGATATAGTAATATATTAATATAATATATATATAATATTATATATATTATATATATAAATATATTAAATATATATAATTATATATTAATTATTTATTATATTATATAAATATAATATATAATATATATTTATACTTAATATATATATATATTAATAATATATATATATATATTATATATTTTATATATATTATATATATATATATATTATTAATATATATATAATTTAATTATTTGATCATAATGCTTTGAAGTACATTGATTGTCAATAGGTCTCTATATTTTTAATTTTTTAAATAGTCAAATGGATCTTAAGTACAATAATAATTATGTCAATAATAATTATAGTATAGTTAGTTCACTCTCCATTAAATCTGACTGATTATACGTAAATATTAAATTCATAGCTTTATAATAAAAAGAATTATATAAACTATAATAATATCAATTATCAACTCTATATAAAATATGTATTTTATACGGACAATAGATTATTCGATAGTATTATACGAGTATGTAGTTTCTCTACATTCTCTGAGCTTTTCATTTTGTGAATTGTATTATTACAAAGTTGAATTATATGAGGACATATTATTAAGTCCATCACCACGTTAGACCTCATGCTGGTAGTTACGCGAGAGGCCGAGGGTGATTATAGCTCGCATTCATGATACCAATACTTTTCTTACTCTACTCAAGCTCTCTCTCTCATCTCTCCTCTCTCCTACTCCATAACTAGACTCCAACCAATACTCATCCATGAATTATGTACTATAATAATTGCAGTTAATTATAAGGTCTCTATATCTGAAGTTTTGTCTATGCATTGAATTAAATTCATTTTCAAAAAAATTGTTTTGAGCCCAAGTCAGGAGAAGAACTGAATTAGCAAGAGTTGGAATAGAACACGAGCTTGAATAGGTAAAAAAAAAAAAAAAATTAAAGATAATTAGATAAAATTTAAGATGAGTAAGTGGAATGAAAAAATAAAAAACAAAATAAATTAATATGAAAATTTAGATGTAATGGCGATTATAATAAGGATAATATGTAAAGACTTCATAGATTACATTATAATGTGACATAATAAATAATGGCAATGCAACAAATAATGGATATTAAATACTCATTAGTTAATTGGGGCCGGGGATTAGCACAAAGTTACCCCCTAGGGTCTAACTCTAGATATATGGTCTATTATCTATACATATGACCATGCTCTAGTGAATTGTAAATACTAAACTAAGTATATACTAATATATCAACTCTAATTTAATATAAAGAATCAATAGAGCACTTATACTGATGAGGAGATATTCATTTTATTATATAAAATACAACTTAAATACCTATATATTATTAAAATATCCTAATGTAACTTTTTAACCATATTTCTCCACAACTCTCGCCTATTTCTCTTCTTTTATCTCCTTTTCTCTCTCTTATTGCTTACCTTTTTTTATGCTTCTTATATATATTATATTTAACTTTATTCTTTTATTATATTATATATTATAATGCCTTTGATATATTACCGTAAATACTTACATATACGGATATAATATTTTAAATACTTTTTACGTAACTTTTCATAACTCATATTTTTATATTTAATTATAAGTAAATTAATATATAATTTTAATTATTAAGTTTATTGAATTATTTTATACATTTTATTATTTATTTCATAAAAAATATATAGGTACTATGCTCAATTTAAATAATGTGAAACGTTTATAACAATAGTGAATATAAACGATATTTTTAGATAAGTTTCTTTGCTTTTTTAGTATATATAAATATATAATTATATATATATTATATATTTATATATATATAATTAATATATAATATATATATATATATATATATATATATATATATAATATATATATATATATTATATAATAATATTATATATATATATTATATAATATATAATATATATATATATATATATATATATTTATATTATATAATATATATATATATATATTAATTATATATATTAATATATATATATATATATATAATATTAATATATATATATATAAATAATATAAATATATATATATATATTAATTATAATATATATTAATATATATATTATGAAGCTATTATATTGAATCCCGGTAAGCGTAAATAATAAAAAATTTAAGCTTCTCAGTTAAAATTTGTAAACTCCTATGGATAAATGCATTTTTAAGATTATCTGAAATTTACGAGTAAAACAGTAAATAAATAAATAGTAGATAAAAATTTAGATAAATATATTTACTCAAAATATAAATATTAATTAAAAATGTTAAAAAAAATAAGTTAAAATAATTAGTTAGTTACAATATAGTTTTTTTTTCAGGTGAAAGACACTAAGAGCTTATAAAAATTGAGTAAGCTAAGGAAATATTTATATTTAAATGTGATTGTGGGATTCATGTTGTAAAAGTGGGAAGTGGGTACTACTTTAGTGGGTAAAACTTTGATACTGTTTTTTTTTTTTTGTTGTTAATTAACGTAATATAATAAATAATATACTACGTAGCGTGTGTGATCTTACCCGCCGGCCCCCCATTATGCATTAGCAGACCGCCGTAAGGACTTCCAGGTACATAACACCTTTAATGCCAAAAATAATAATATAATTATAATTCATTTCTTTTTTTTCTACAAAAATTGAATGTAGTAAAGGCAATCTTTATAGCATAGAGTAAATAATTTCTGTAAGTAATAGGTATATATATATATTATATCCAATCACATCCTAGTGAACTAAATTTTTTTTTTTTTTTTTTAAATGCAGAAAATTTAAAATAAGAAAATTATATATATATTTCAGTATTATTTTGAATAATATATATTATATAATATAATATATGATATTAATATATATATATTAATATATATATATATATATAATATAGTATAGGTGATACTCAGACTATAATTATATATTATATATATAATATATTATATATATATATATATATAATTAGTAAATAATAATAAACTTGGTAAAAAATCCTTATTAAATTTCATTTTAAATAAATAACAAGATTATATATATAATATATATATAGTGGTTATATAGATTAGGGGGAGAAATAATTTATACTCCCCGAATTTTGTTAATAACAATTATGATACCACCCATCACAAAATGATCAATCTTTGCAGATTTTTCGATAGCCAAAGTTAGTTTGAGCACGATTGGAGCATGTTAACCCGTGCCACTGGGCGTTATGCAATAATAGTTTCAATAAACTTCAGAATTTTTGGGCTGTTAGCGCCGCCTCAGAATATTATTTCCTGTATTAAAGTAATCTATTTTTCCATTTATTATTCTGAATTGATTTATGCTCAAATCATTGCAAAATTTATTCTATACAGTATTATATAAATTTATTTAAGTAGCAATTAACTTTTTAATGATCAATATATTTACTAATCTCAGTTCTGACATCTGTGATTTCTTCAATATAACAACACCGCATTATTAGCTCACTCATTCAAAATCTAACCTAATAAATTGTTGTGAAACTAAGCGATATATTACTCATCTCGCTCTCAAAAAATTCTGTACTTATGATATGAAGAATTATTATCTTAAATAATTTTTTCAAAGTATGAAATTAATTATGATTGAATAAAATTGAGGAAGTATTATATTTTTAGATTTTATACATATTTTAAATATGTATTTTAAATAATGAGAAAAGATAAGTTGACATAGTGACTAATCATTGTGCTATCTATATAATATTACTGCTCCTATATCTTTAAGTGTAAGTAGGAGGTCTATTAAAAGTCTAAGATAATTTAATTATTTACTCTTCGTTCTGCCAATCTATATTATAACGACTTATTAGTGAACTCACAATCCCCAATTCTCACTTCTACCTTAAAAATGTATATATTATAGTCTATAAACCAAAAGTATACTGGGTAGGTACTCACTCTCCTAAGAAAAATTATCTAGCCAAATAATATTCCTGAAAAACTACTCACACAAAATGAGAGCTTCTATAGAATTCTTAAGCTATTATGATGTAATTAACAAATAAGAAACATAACTAGTGTGTCATTTAACCTGTTCTTCCTAATGGTGTTCTTCGATAAAATTTTAGGGTTTAACAATTCTTGGATATTCTATATGTCGTCGTTACTCTATAGGTACTCAATTTAGTCACTCTTCTATATCTCCAGCTTTCAGGTTTATTTTAAGTATATTGAGTTAATTCTAAAATAATATTAATTTCAACTACTATTATGATTCATTATTCAGCGAAGCGTATATAATTAACAATCGATAAGCTTAGTTCTGTTCCCGTGATTAATTTTCGTGACCTGTAACTGTTGCTTATAAAGGTGTATGTATATATATATTAATATTCTAAATACTAAATGTTTATATTAGCATCACAATTGTGGGTAATATAATTATACTAACTCCTATATTATCTCTAACAATTTACCACATTATAATAATATTATAGTTAGCATTACTATGATAATTCTATATTAGTTGTTAATGTGTATTTATAGCCTTTACTATTGCTCTGCATTTAGATTCAATGTTATCTTATATGTAGTGTAAACAAAATCTCCAGCTTAACTTCTGATTTTATATATGACAAATCTCAGAAAATTGCCAATATATATTATATTAAGTAAATATATATAAATTTGGGGTTTATGTGTAAATCCCAGTCCCCCATTTGGGCGTAGTCACTTCACACACAGAAGCCAGACCTGGTTATATCTAGATGCTACGATGCGACTCATCGAATAATAATTAACGGTATAGATATCATGGTGGCCGCAAGTATTATAAATATTAAGTAGTAAGAAATATTATATCTCACCATAATATGTTATGATCACCTATTTATTATTTGATGATCTAAATGTAGTCTAAGCAAACATTATTGCCAGTTATTATATTATATAATTGATTTCTATATGACTACTCAAATAACTAACCTGCTATAGATAATTTTTAACTATTATTTGGATATTTTAAATAATTTCTTATTGCTGCTACTGAGTGAATTTCTTTAATGCAATTATTCTGATTAATTTTACATATATTGTAGTTGATTGTTGATGTTGCTACGCCCAGTTAAGTTTCCTCATTTGTTTGAGGATATAAGTTATTATTACATGTTTTGAGTGCACTCACTTTCAGGTAACAGTGGTGTGCTAACTTATATAATATCTGCTCTTTCCTTATAATAAAGAATTTAATAGAGTAATTTTTACTTCCCTCATCTTCCTTGTATCCAATCTATGTATTATCCAAGTTTGTGGTCTATATGCCCTTTGACTCGTTCGCTGGTAGCAGGAATTGCAAATACGATGGTAAGTTCAAAATAATAAGGAAACGTTATTCATAAAGTGAAATATCACAGATCTTGAATTATGAACGAAAAATATAATAAAACATTCAAATTATTGCATTTTTAATTTATATTACCTGAACGAATTTACCTTTTTCTCTCTTTCTACCTTTAGCTCATAAGGATATGGTCCCAAGTCTTTCATTTTTTTTTTTCAATATTTTTCATAAAACACTTTTCAACAATAAAAGTGGCCTTTAATTAAACAATAGGCATACAATCTTAAAATAAGATAAATAAAAAAGAATCTTAAGAATAAAATAAAGAGAAACCAAACTTATGATAATTTTAGCGTCTTTGGGAATTTCATAAAACTATAGTGAGAATTGCACTTTACTTTTTAAGAAGAAAGCAGACTTATTATATATATATGTATATAAAAAAAAAGGTGATGGAAGCAGATCTCTCAGGGGGGAAAAATTCTGATCAATATCAGACATAACGGGTGTACGATTAGGGTAGTGCTGAAATTATTACATCCTATAGGGTAATAAATTCATATACAATGCCTATATTGTTATTTGATTACTGCTAATAAAAATATAGCGATCAAACACTATGCTTGACCCGGTGGGCAAATGAAGGCGACTAGGGAATACGGGAGATGGAAGGAATGAGGCAACAATACTTTAAGTAATAAAAAAGGGAAATACACACTAACCATTAACGTAGATTTTATAAATAACACATTATAACAATATATATTTATATAGGGGTTCATATAGAAAGCCGAGAATACCTCAGTTTTCGTAGCTCTCTACATTATCAAAAAGGCTTAGCAGCTACAACATTTCCTTCTAATATTTGCTACACAATTTCTTTAAGCTTCTGACTTATAAACACTTTAGTGTTTGAAGCCCGCCATAAAAAGGCCATATTTACAAATGAGAAAGACTAAGGCAAGTACTTTTTTTTTTACCTATTTTTTATCATATGGATTCAAAATAATACTCTACATACAACGTTTAAATAAAATAAGATGATATAAAATACATACATTATTGTTAAGTCTTTCTCATTCACTTATAAAAGGTAAAAACTAAAAAAAAAAAAAAATATATATATATATATATATATATATATATATATATATATATATATATATATATATATATATATATATATATATATATATATATATCTCTCTCACTATACTCTTATATATATATATATATATATATATAGAATAAAACGAATAACAATATTTGTACTACATTATGATTTGAATTATTATTATTATTATTATTATTATTATTATTATTATTATTATTATTATTATTATTATTATTATTATTACCTAAGGAGACTGCAAGTTAAGAATGCCCATCCATTTTTGAAGAAAAACTAATTTCACGATTTCACAAACAACTTCAAAGTAACACAAGCACCATTTAAATCTAAAGTTCTAATCCAAAAAAAAAAAAAAAAAAAAAAAAAAAAAAAAAAAAAATATATAAAATTTATGAACAAACAAAAAATTATAAACAAGAAGGCCGATGTTAATCGCGCAGTTATAAGTACAATTAAAACTCTCAATTGGAGAAATGCTATTTAAAGCTTTCAAAGAAAAGGTGTATTTATTTTTTTTAAAATTTTGAGCAAAGCAAAATCTTGTGCTGCACCTTCTTTTAAAATGAAAGGTTTCACTATCTCTTCACTCACACTATTGCGGATTGCGGATGCAAAGAACAAAGAAAAAAGTTTGGACATATTTAACTAACTCTTCACAGCAAAATTATTTTATTAATTTGGTTAAGATCCGTCTTTATAGCAACATGATAAGTAGTATGATATGCACAAACTCTAGTTTCTTTGCAAAAAACTTTTCGTTTTTTTTTTTTTGATTTGGCATTTTCAATAAATAAGATAAAAATCTACCAGTTTATTTTTAAACATCGTCATCGCTTGCTTCACTTTCGACAACGGCATTATTCTTCATCATTTGATTCTTTTTTAGCTCCTGATCTTCTTCCGGAGATCTTCGCTTACTAAATTCTTTTACAAGGGGATAAATAGTTTCAATCGCACTCTGCACGTTGGCAACGCTTGGAGCTGCAAAATAAAAAAAAATTATAATTATTATTATCGTTATTATTAATAAAAATATTATTGTTTTGTTTCATTATCTTTAGCTTCCTCCTTTCACCAGATTGGGTGTGAGTTATGTAACATACACTGAAAACATAAAAATTAAATGACGTAAGTCATACCCTTAAGAGAGAGACCGTCGCAGTAAAAAAAAAATCCACCCTAGGACTTCATAAGACTGCGACGAAACCTCACTGTAGAACCTCTTCAATATAGGGTTCATCCCTAGGACCAGGCTCACTACCATACCCCCTCAAAAAACTACGCCATTCCTTCATATTATTAATACACTCGTTTATTCTCTCAATTACGCCTTTCTTCACACCACAGAACTTAGTAACACGTTCATTCCTCGTTTTATCAATTCTTCTCACACCTAACACGTTGTCCATCTAAACAGATTCTACCTTACATCTATACCGCTTTTCCATACCATGGTTTCACTAATATGCATTAACCCTCGTGACAACATACACGCATGCAAAACCCTAGCGCACTCAAGACTTAGTCCTTTTGTATTTACCAACGATTTAATTGATTCTGCCACCTTCTTACAACACTGCACCATCCGTTCCAAACATATAGAATAAATATTTACACTCAGAGACTTGTTCCAATTGCTCATCATCCATCATTGTTTTGCACCGCGGACTCTCCTCACTCACTAACATCACCTTACTCTTATTTACATTTACTTTGAAACCCCTTCTTTTACACTCTTATTTACATTTACTTTGAAACCCCTTCTTTTACACACCCTGCCAAACCTCTCTACAAATCCTCTCGAACTTTCTTCAGATTCGCCACACAAAACCAAATCATCATTGTACAATAAGCAGAGCACCTTCCACTCTCGTCCATTCTCCATCAGTCTTACACCTTCCGTACAAACCCCACCCATATACAAATTAAATAGCCAAGGAGACATAACACATCCCTGTGTAGGGGTTCGCCCGTCGGTACTGTCTTGTTGAGGTCGTTGGTTTTCTTTTGTTGAGGTCAATCCTAAGGATCCAGTCCAGTATATTTTTACCTTTTTATATGTTTTGTAAAAGGATCCTTAGAAACCTCCTAGGGGTTTGTCAAGTTTTGTTGTCGTTGTTGTGAGCCGTAGCAACCTTGTTACATGTTCTTCCTTGAGTCTGATTTTGTGTCAGTAGTTCTTCTACTTTATTCCCTGTAATTCTCTTAGTGTTTCCTTAAACTGTTCTTGTAGTTTCTTTTAGTCATTTCCTAACTTACTAAACTATTTATGCATTTTACTAATTTCACTTTTCTTCTTCCCCTCAGACAAGGAATTTTTAATTAAGCTTTTATTTGCTAATTTGCTTTAATTTTTTAGCTTTTAACAATTTACCTTACAAAGAAAGATATTTATAGTGTCTCATTGGTTTACCCGGAATATGTGGTTCTAATTTAGCCTTTTGAATATCTGGCTTTATCTTATAGCTTAACAAGAAAGCTCACAAGAATTTCTAAGTTATAACTATACAATCTCTCAAGAACTCTTTGATGTATATTATGAAACACGTAGGAAAGTCGTTGTAATCCTGGCAAGTCATATCTGCTCGTCATTTGAACTTAACAGGATCTGAACTGGTCATACTACGAATTTATTGTGACCCATATAAAAATAACAAGATTATTCCTTCTTATATTTTAATAACATTTGTGTATTATATTAACTAAATTTTCCATGTAAAAATATTATTGACTTTATTATATTTGAATTCTTAAGGCAAAATTTATGTAATTGTAATCTAATTACTTATAATATTTATAATATTTGATTGATTATTTATATAATTTTAGTAACCCAGCCATTATGATTAAATTTTATTGTTATATACAATATTATCCTCCTTGTGTAATAATAAATATAAAGAAAACTATTTGACCGTACCTCTCTGTTAAAATTCCTAAATTTCAACACCAAGGTGAAAGGTCGAGAGACTTATTCTTCCACCTTCTACACCTGCCTCACTCCACTATTAATATAAAACCACACGCTGCACTATCGACATACATACTTTTGATTCCATTCAGAAGCTCACCACGAAAACCTGCCACAGGTCAGCTGCAAGTCCATAAAACCTTAAAGCAATTTATTTTTCTTCTCTCTCGTTTTCTCAATTGTTTGTTTCAATATGAAGATTTAATCTACACATCCTCTACCACTTCTAAATGCACCTTGGTTTTCTTCGCTAATCAGCCCTTAAGTCACTCGACGTACACTTTCAACCAAAATATCAGCATATATCATTCCTACAACACTCAAACTAATTGCCCTAAAATGAATAAACTAAATTATTATTATTATTATTATTATTATTATTATTATTATTATTATTATTATTATTATTATTATTATTATTATTTATTTAAGCAAGTGATTTTCACTATTCTCAGAATGAATGAGAGATTTCCAATTTGAGTCCTAGAAATTACTCATTTCAAAATAAAATTTTTCATAAAACAATTACTAAATAGAATTAAAGTCCATAATGTACTTTCTAAAATAGATACGATACAAAATATAAATTACCGGTGACTGTGATGCTTCCCGTAGAAAAAATCTTAAGCGTTGCCTTTGGATGTTCAATTCTGTATGTGACTCCTGGATGTAACTCGGGCTCATAACTTTAAAAAAATTTCGTAATTAACAATATTATACGTACATGTTCGCACATAAATAATATATATATTTATTTATTTATTTATTTATTTATTTATTATTACTACATAGCCTCTTAATCCCGAGGTAATTGGTCAGGGAAAGTATTTGTATGGTTTCTATATATATATATATATATATAATATATATATATAATTATTTGTAAGATTTTGTATTTTTAAAGTAGGGGGCTCGAGTCGACGGGGAACAGAGGGGGACGTTTCAAACCCCTGTAAGGGGAGGGGCGGGGAACCCTACGCGACACCCAAATACAAAGAGCGGGGTTCTGAAAGTCCTCTTCCGAGAGGGGAAATAGTCCCTACCCTGTTGTTCGCGCGGAAGGGCGAAGATCCCGACTCTTGCCATCCTCTGCCAATTTACCTCTAGGGATTCTTTAGGTTAAAAAAAAAAACTACAAAACTCCAAGGGTAAGTAACTTTTACCAAATATATATATATATATAATATATATATATTATTATAATATATATATAATATATATATATATATATATATAATATATATAATATATACATACTATAAACATTTCTTTAGTACATTATTATAAAACCTAAATTAACAAATCCCTAAACTAGATTATATATATATATATACTATTTTTTGGGGTAACGAGTATCGTAAAAAAGGTCTAGTAAATAGACTTCGCTCCATATATATATATAATAATATATGATAATATTATATATATATACTATATATAGAGTATAATATAATATAATATACTATATATATATTATTTATATATATATATATCGGCCCGTATACAGAGGGCCAGGCACTTGTCCTCCCCTAAGATCTGCGACAATAAAAGAATGAACCTATTATGTTTGGCAGAAATGCTTTTGAGGGTTGAGTGCCTAACAAATGAATATTTGGTATATTAATCGATAAATAACGAAGCTAGTCACTTACGAATTACTAACGTATTAATAAACTTACATCGTTTTTCTTAAAATGATTTCCTGAAGGTAATTTAATATGGAGTTACTGTTGAAATCAAACAATTTGTGAGATAGCCTTTTAGAAGGTGTTATAGACCATTGGACTTGGTGTACATATATTTGCTGGTTGAACTTGTTCTTCAAAATTAGAATAATAGCCACGACAATTTTATTGAAGGAATGTTGCCATGCTGCGTTACTATGAGCTAATATATAATATTAATTAAATTATATATATATAATATTATATATATATTATAAGTATATATAGTATTTTATATATATATATAATATATATATATCTACTATAATAAATATATATAATATATATATATATATATATAGTATATATAAATATATTATAATATATATATATATATATATATATAAATTATATATAATATATATATATATATATATATATAGATTATATATGATATATATGATATATATATAAATATATAAAATATATATATATAAAATATATATATAATATAGAGAATAATTATATCACATATATATATAATTATATTATATACAATATATATATTATATATTAATTATATATATTAAATATATATTATCATATAATATATATAATATATATTAATTATATATATATATATATATATATTAATGATATAGTTATAATAAAAAATATCGAATATATGTAAAAAACACCTACAAATCAACGCAGTGTGGAAGGTTATTTCAAAAATAACCCCTAAAAGAAGTGTGTCGTGGTCCTGTTGGTGGTGATAATTTCACCCTACAGGGAAATTCTCGGCGCTTTACTTTTATTCCATCGTGGCGTGGTCGTCAAGACACTTACGCGACAATCTGCCTTGGGCCACAGGTTCACATTCCCACAGTGTGAAATTACTGTATTGCGGGTTTATTTCGTAATTATATATATATATATTATATATTATATATATATATATATATATATAATATTACTATATATATATATAATATATAGTATGCTATATATATATATTATATATCTCGCTCATTACCTGCCCTTAAAATGAATCCTGCCTACCGGCACATATAATATATATATATATATATATATATATATATATATATATATATATATATATATGTATATAACTATAATATATATATATAATAATAATATAATATATATATATATAAGTATATATATATATTATATATATAGCAGTAAGGACCGTGCCCTCAGCAGGCAAAACAGCATCTGGAAGTTGTAATCGGATGTTGCAAAGCAACATTTTGCAACATTTGTTTTTTGACGTTTGATAGTCAAAGTTAGGGTTGTTAAGGTCGCTAAGACCGAATTTATAGTCTGAAGACGTTTCTGGTAAAAATTACATTATTACTAATATCAAAAAGAAGTAGGAACATAAAAAGAAGAAAAATTTGCTGCGTTTGAACTCTTTATGATGCAGAACGAGAGAGAACTCAACACATGATGCATCACAAAATTCGTTGTCCTTAATATCCATTCATTTTATGAATTTAGGTTAAAATATATCATTTAATTTTTTATTAACCTTAGTAGTATTGCTACATATCGGGACTCAGATCTAGCACGCCTCGCAGGCGTCAATCTTTCTAGCCTATTTCCAGCACTGTAATTTTTCTAACAATATGGGCCGAACAAAGTGTCTAACCCTATAAAATCGATGATGCTGAATCGATTCCGATGGTTTATAACGGAATTAGATCACTTCTAACATGATTTTATTCCCAACCCCCCTTTCTAGCACGTCTAGCTTGGTATATCCTACTTCAAGGTATTTGGCTCGAGTCAGTCTGGTATATATGTTTTGAGGTATGCCAAGTTGATTCTCGAGGTGTTTGAGGGAATGGGTGCAGCCACTGAGGCGCTAGAACGGTGCGGAGTATCATTCTAGCACGTCTAGCCAATTTTTATTTTTTAGGTATATGTCAAGAGCATAGTGTCTAACCCTATGTTTAGAGGGTCTGCGAATCGATTCCCGGTATTACCGAGTGGATCGGAGCATCTCTTAAGGCATTTGGCACCGGTGTTGCGGTGCTCATGTATATTTTAGGTTTTTAAGGTTTTCTAGTTCAGGTATCTTCCTCAAACTTGCCACCGTGGCTGGTGAAGGTGCAGCCTGCCTGGCCTTGAGGTTTCGTGCCACTACTCCTGAGGATGGAGGGGGTCTGAGCCCCCCAAACCTGGAAATGGACTTAGAAGGTTGAAATTTGGTGAGTGGATAGAAGAGAATGAATGAAATAGAATAGTGAGTTTAAATTAAGTGCCGGAGCACATGAACCGGAGCCGGAGCTGCTGCCGCAGCCAGACTGGAAAAACCTAAGAAATGGGCTTAGAAGGTTAAATTTTGGAGATTGCATAGAAGAGAGCGAATGAAATAGAAAAGTAAGTTTAAATTAAGTGCCGGAGCACATGAACCGGAGCCGATGCCAGAGCCAGACTGAAGTTCTGGCTCCAGCTGCATATTAGGTCAAATGAGGTGTGTTTATATATGTTTTAAAGGACATAGATTCCGATTTTGAGGGTTTCATAACCCTCAAATGAGTTTGATGGTCCCCCTGGAGGGGATTCACGAATGAAAGAAAAGTACGAAAAGCACAGAGTGTGAAAGAGCACAGAGAAGATTGAACGCAAAGAGAAGAGTAACAATAATGGAAGCAAGAAGAATAAGAAGAAGTCATATGACGAAAAATGACCAAAGCTAGGCACTGAGCCGAGGGAGACGGAGATGGAGCTAGAACCAGGAGAAAAGGTCAACCGAGTGCGCAGTCCTCAAGTGATAGATAGAGGACGTTAATGAGAAAGAAGTCTCATATGTCGGAACCAATGAGGGATTGTAGGTTTTGGTACCAACACCGGTGTGGGGCGGTGCTGGGCCGGTGCGGGGCCGAGTTAGTAACATGCACGTAACACCATAATATTGGTATCCTCAATATATGTTATACAATGAACGTAGAACATGAATAACATAGTTTCAGAACTCTCAGAGGTGTCTGAGACCCCATTTGAGATGGGTCCACGAACCCAAAAACGGATTTTACCCTTAAAATAGAATTTTAAAGGGTGATAAGTTACAAATACATAGACGAGCGCTTTAACAACATCCTTATATTGAAAATATAATATTATATATATAGTATATATATAATATATATATAATAAATATATATATTATATATAGTATATATATACATATATATATAATATATATATAGACTTATATATATGGAAGAACCGACACAAGTGACTAATATAATCTCTATTCGATCACCATTGTGTCTAAACTGTTTGCACAAAATATGAAACTCAGCACAATTATGCATCATGAGCTAAGTACAGTATTTGCTGCACAGTCTAACTTAATCTATCATTACCTAACTGGAAAAAATACATCAACCTTAACAATAATCTAACGTAACCTGACTATATCAACTTTTAAATCACATAACATCTTTCTCTCTCTCTCTCTTCTCTCTCTCTCTCTCTCTGGCCTCTCTGTGTCTCTCTCTCTCTCTCTTGCGCTCTCTCTCTCTCTCTCTCTCTCTCTCTCTCTCTCTCTCTCTCTCTCTCTCTCTCTCTCTCTCTCTTCTCTCTTCTCTCATTTCTCCTCTCTCTCTCCTCTCTCTCTCTCTCTCTCTCTCTCTCTCTCTCTCTCTCTCTCTCTCCTCTCTCTCTCTCCTCTCTCTCTCTCCTCTCTCCTCTCTCTCTCTCTCATTGACAAGAGCTTAATATTTATTCAAATAATATTTAATATTATCTTTTTCGTTTTCTTTATTTCTTCTAACGTTTCATTTTTTATTTTGGTTTAATGTTTTTTTTAATATTTTATTATTTTGGTTAATATAATAGTATGCATTTTTAGTTTTTATTATACCTTTCAACTTTTAATTTTTAAATTTTAATTGATTTTAATTAAATATTTAGAAAACATTTTGTTTTTACTAAATTTTTTATTATTATTAAAAAATGAACTTTATGACCCCTAAAGCAGTAAATGCAGTAGCCCAAGCATCAACCTCACCTTACCCTTGCCATTCATGTCTGCTCTATTGCACTACTGCTAAACGTCATATTTTTGTCAATATCGAAATATAAACCAGCAAAAAAAAGTTGTTTTATGAACATAACATAAACTTATAAAAACTTTTATATTTTTATAACTTTCTAGTGTGTATTATTTTAAATACATTTTATCACTACATTATATATTTTATTCACGGTTAAATAAAATATTTCATATATTTTAATCTAGTTAGAATAAATTCATTGTATATTGAACACGAATTTATTATATTTATTTACTATGTTTTCTAGTGTTTTTTAATATTTCTTATGTATTATTATATTATTCTTATTACTATTATTATTGATTTTATTATTAATATTTATATTATTAATCTATATATTATTTAATTAATATATATATTATATAGTATATATAAATTAATATAAATGTATATATATATATTATGAATATAATTATATATAATGATATTATATATATATATATATTATACCATTGGTTACATATATTTGAACAAAAATATAAAATAGGTAATAAAATAACACATTTTATTATTTACATTTATACATGTGTTCCACATATCATAACTTGCATACATACCTCATGTACATAGGTATATGTATAATAAGATATATAAATATGTATAATAATAAGATATATATATAACATATATATATAATATATATATAATAATATATAATATATTATATATATAATATAATATATATAATATTATATATTATAAATTATATATTATATATTAATAGGCATTAAATCCCCTTATAACCAATAGGTTAACTGTACTACAAGGGTTTCTTATAAAGACACGCTTATCAGCAGTATGTTGCAGCATTTTTGAACCGGTACAATATTAACTTCCTCCATATTTCCTGGTTGGAAAGTTGTTAGTGGGATATCTATAGCAAAAGCTTTCCCTATTACCTCCGTCAATTCCGCATTAGGCATCTGGACTACATGCTAAAAATACCTTCTTAATGAGCTGTCACGTGTACATCATCACCTATCATCGTCGTCCTGTAGTATCTCAATTCAAAGAATCCTGTTACATCTTGTATTGAATCTCAAATACAATTGATACGTCCATGGACTTACGATATTTTCAAGCTTGAATATCCACCAGCTTAACATCTTCCGAAATTTTATACGTATCTTTGTTTTCTTATTAATTTAAATTTTTGTTTTCACGAAATATTTTATATTTCCTTGTGAATGTTCTTTATTCTATACAGCACAGCTTCGGACGGTAACATAAAAGAATCACCGTAGCACCATAACCATTAATCCCTAATTTCATCTGCTAGTTCACCTAAAAAAGTTACCTGTTTCAGGAACTCATTGATTTCTCCAATCTGACAAAAACGCAGGAATCTGTATCACAGTACAATACCCTTTGCTTAACTTTATTAAGTAACTCGATAATTTTATAGCGTTCATATGCATTTATAAAGGAGCAATGGATACTTTGTGCTGTTGAGATGACGTTCTGCTAGAGCATTTTCACAACTGTTACATATTTACATCCTTTCGGTATAACGCTAGGAACTTCGCCCCGTTCTAGCACCTCAGCGGTTGCACCAATTCCCTCCAACACCTCAGGAATCGATCCGTTGACCTCCATTACATAGGGTTAGACATCATACTCGGGCCTATAGCTAGAAATAGGATTACAAAACTAGAAGGCTAGAAAAGAGGTGTAAGGGATAGAAGACGTGCTAGAAATTTGGTCCGAAATCTCACTGATACTGATATTCGTATTCAGCATCTTATCTTTCAATTTCTCATTAGAACATATTTGGTCGGCCCATATTTACTAGAAAAAATTACATCGTGCTAGAAATAGGCTTAAATGATTGACGCCTGCGAGGCGTGCTAGATATGGGTCTCAAGTCCCAGGTATACTACTATGATTAATCGAATGTTAAATAATAGTAATGATTTTCTTTCCAAGTGAAAACACATATTGAAACCATATTAAAGCAGTTCTTAAGCAAAGCAAAGAGAAAAATACTACTCTAACTTTAAATTCCAGGATTGCAACAAACACTCGAAGGCCACTTGGGCTTTAATCAATAAATTAATCCGAATAACATAAGAAACCACTAAAAGTATAAGTAATAATCTGAATTAATAAACAATCATTAACTACAACCAAAATAAGATCGCAGACGGCTAAACAAATTTCATAAACGTCGTAAGCAAATCTTGAAGAGACTAAACCCCTGTCAAAACATCATATGAAAATTTCTCTCCAGACTAGATCTAATTTTCCTTATCCCTATCTACTGTCTCGGAGGTAAAGAAGGTAATAGCCGGATTAATAAACAAAAAATGTCAAGTTCATTCTATCCCCAATTCACATCCTCAAACTCCTGCCGACCATAAATACTGCATCCTGCTTTTAAAACTCGCTTGTTCAATGTATTCTATTTTTTGACAGGAATTTCCCAAATATATTCAAGACAGCAAAAGTGTATCCTATATCTAAAAAATTAGAACCGTTGGGCTAGCAAATAATACAGACCCATAGCTATTCACAAACACGAATTAGTAAATTTTTGAGATAATAGTTTTCAATTCATTTAAATAACTACCGCTCTATCAATATAAAAAACATGAGTATAATTTTCAGAAGCGGCTATCTATCCTTACTGTTCAACAAATTGGATTTAGCAAAAAGCTCTCACTGCTGATTCCTCTTGCTTTAACCGAAAAACTTTTAACAGAAATAATAAGAAATAAAGACTCCACCTGCTATTATATATTTCACCAAAAGCTTTGACAGATTTAATCTATTACATACTACTACTAAGTAAAAATGAAACAAAAATGTAGTTAAGGCAAACTTGCAATGGTTAAAAGCTACTTAAAGGAGAGATCTCAATACGTAAAACTAAATGAAATTAATTCAGTCCACACTGAATAACATCAACCGGCTTACCTCAGAGCTTCAATGTCTTTGGACCCGTTTCTATTTACTCTATATACAAATGATCTGTTCAACTCCATGACGCCTTTCAAGTCTCATTTGCTGGACGATGCTCTCCATATTAATAAATGAACAAAGATGCCTAGTCTCCTATCTCTTAAGCGTAGACACATTAACAAAATAATGAAATGGATAGATACTTGAAAACATCTGATAATAATTTAAATGAAACATCTTAGATAATTTTTAGCAACAACCAATTAACGATTTAAATATAAAATTACAATGTTTACACATTGAAAAAATACAAAATGTTATAAATTACTGCGGAATAACAATCGATGACAAGCTGACATTTAAAGGAACATATTAACATACTAGTTAGCAGACTGTCTGAGAATTACATGCTTATATGCTAAAAAATTAAAAAAAATACTTGTACTCTTTCCATTCTTAGAAAATTATACCATGCACTAATACACCCCCACTTACTTTTTCTGTCTTCTTATCTACGGTACCACAAATGAACTCATGTAAATACAATCTTAATTTAATCCAAAGCGATTTATTCGCCTCCATTAGCAATACAAGAAGACTTTACAGCCATACACAACCATTATTCAAAAGCCAAAAGATATTGCAGTTTAAAGACTTTCTAAATATATCACTCCTGAAAAAGAGAGATACATAAAATTATCCATACCAATGCATGTGACCTCTGCTAGCAAATTTTCAATCAAACCAAGCAAGCGCGAAAGCAAAAACAAATAACATACCTAAGAATAATACTTACATAAACCTCCCTTCCTGTACTAAAAATAGCCACTCAAAGCGTCAGCTACAAAAGCAGCTAAACTTTGCAACTCAAAGCCACAAGACATCAAAACCGTAAACTCTACCAAATCAAAACTAAAAAAATAAAAAACGTATTATCTAAATAAATATTAAAATAACTACTCTAGCGATTTAACCTTCGTAAAATCTAGCTACTACCAATATTATTACTTTATGTATTATTATTATAATTATTATTATTATTATATTATTATTATTATTTAATTATTATTATTATGAGTTGTAGTGTAATGTAATTATATTATTATTTATATTAATTATATACTTATTATTATTATTATTATTATTATCGATTCATTAATTATTATAAAAATATTATTATTATTATTATATTATTATTATTAGTATAATTAACATAACAGTCATTAATTATTATTTTTATCATAATCATTATATTTATTATTTAATTATTATTATTGATTATTTATATTTATTATATATTATTATTATTATTATTATATATGTATTTATTATTATCTGTGATATTTATTGTTATTATATATGATTATTATTGATTATTATTATTATTAATTAGTTATTATATATATATTATTATTATTGAAAATTATTATTATTTAGTGACCCAGGCCGTCTGACTAGCAGAGGGCCGTAGGGAGCGTTGTTGCGCGGGGCATATGGCCGAGGCACGGAATCGGTGGAGCATATGCGAAATGTTCGCATGCCTGCAATACATTATGGGGGTACAGAGTAATTGCTAACTTATACTTCTACTGTTATGATTATGATTAATTATTGGTCTTGAGCGAGTATGTATTACTATAGAGAGTTATGAGAGTAAATGCTAATAAGCCAGTATCCCCACTTATTATTTAGTACGTATTCATCAATGTATGAGAGAGTATACAGATTTATTTGTAATGAAGTGCACTCTTATATGATCTCTATCAAATCGGTCGCACTATTACTTATGCTATATTTTTGAAGTATACGGTGATGAGTCATTAATTATTTAAGGTACTTATAGTAGTATTATATTATTATAGTATTATTTATATTTATATGATTACTTTAAAGGTGTTATTTATTGTTTTTGTGTTGGTTTATGGTTTGTTGTAGTAGTAGTGGTAGTAGTCGTAGTATAATAATAGCGTGTTGCAGTCGGTGTTATTATTCAATTATCGTTCGTTAACAGAATACCTATACTGGTCACTGGAGCTGTGTATGATTGATGCCATTCGTTATGAGTAATCACAACTTCATTATTTAGGATATGAAATAGCATTAGATGTTGTTCATTGTTTTAATAGCTGTATCGATACGAATCTAGTAATTAATACGTTGTTTTACACGGATTTGAGTTTGAGCGGAGAGCGAGTATTATAGAGAGAGAGCTAAGATTATGTGACTTATATACTGATTGTATATTAAGATAGGTTAGTACTATAGTTCTATGGATAGAGAGAATTGAGAGATATCTGAACACCTTACTCACCACGAGATAGGTTATACTGGCACCCGAAGTAATAATGGAGTGAGCATGCTTAAGCCACCATGGTGATTAGAGCGCAGGCTGACACTCTACATCTACTGAGTTTAGTATTAGATCATGTAGTGTATATTATTATTTTATGTCACTGTACCCACGAGTTATGAAGAGAGCAGTGGATTATTATTTATTATGTTATTATTCTATTATAGATTATAAACTAGTTATATCACACACATTATGTGTTAATTATTATTATTTATTTGTATTATATTATATGATAATTATTATTATTTATTATTATCGAGGCTTAATAAAACAGATCACGCAGAACTATAATTATTATAGATGGTATTTGGTATCAAAAGGACAGCAACACTGGTGTGCAATTAAGTTATATCGATTTCACAATACTAATGGACTAAATCAATTGTTCATTATAGCGATTGAGATGTACTGAAACTGGGAAAGATATGGAAATATATATAAAAAATTTCAGTATTTGATCATATCTGTTTCGCTGGTAGCTTGCGTGTTCTAATGGTCCATTAAGGCTAGAGACAGTGCGTATCGGAGGTGGAAAAATTCTCGTCGAGAAGATTACTGTCACTGTTGAATGTATACATGGTATCCTATATCTATATATATTCTCGTTGCAGATACTCTCACACCGCAAAGCGGCTTTCCAGTCAAGACGACATGCGCGAGAGCGCGCGCTGCACGCGAAGTAGAAATCTTCTGAATCACACGACACCACACACATTAACCGTCTGCAGAGCTCTTCGTATTCGATCTGAAGGTGTTGTTTGCTAATTCTCCAACTGAAAGCCCAATCTCTTCGGCTACCTATTTCTCTAACTCAACCTGACAATTCTGGCATTTCCTCATCCTCTCTCTTTCTCCTTTCAGGTGTCATATGCCTTGCCTGTGAATTACATTTGATCGGGTTGCATGGGCTCTCTGAATAATCTATGATACGTTAGGAAGGCGGGTGCCCGGATTGGCATTACTCCCAGAGTTTTGAGGAGTGTTCCTCCGTGCTATCTCCCTCCCCTCGTTCACTATCTTATCTATGACTTCAAAACTAACACTTTCCCTCAGTGGTTGGAAGCACGCACATTCCAACCTGTTCGAAAAAAAAGGAAGCCGCTCTGATCCTCTAACTATCGCCCTATGTTTCTTGTATTCTATCTTAAGATCTTTGAACTCTCTCAAACTTATCATTTCTTAGATCATCTGATATCTCATTCACTTCTTTCCGATCGCCAGTAACGCTTTCGGCGTTCGAAATACACTCGATTTACTTCCCTATCCTACTGATTTATGGTTTTTCGCTCTTAGGAAACTACTGGGAGACTTCGGTGTGCGCTTGACATATCCAATAGCATTTGACCGGTATGGCACGCGTTCACTGCTCTCCAAGCCCCTTCCTTTGGGTTTCCCCTTCTCTTTGCTTACTTAATGTCTAGTTTTCTTTCAAATCGGCTGTTGTTGATGGGTTGTTGATGGGGCGATTTCTTCTTCCTTTCTGTCAATAAAGGGTTCTGTCTTATCTCCTATTATTCCTACTTTTCATTAATGATCTTCTCAACCCTCAACATCTATACTCTATCCACTCA
>JABUQX010088857.1:0-44429 GCA_015478945.1 Trachelipus rathkii | reverse complement strand
CTGTCCAAATAGGTAAATTTACGCTAAAGACCAAGTTGGGGAAACGCTTAAAAATCTAAGTTTAAAAGGAAATAAGGAAAAAAAAACATTTAACTGGTCCAGCTATCTATTATCGAACTAGATTTATTATTTGGATCTAAAAGTTTCTCATAATTTTTCACCCAAAAAGTAAGCAGTATCGGCTAAGTCATCGGGCCATGTTTAAAACGATTACCGATCCGATACCGATACGATTACCATCAAAAATGCCGATACTACCGATAACCATACCGATTACGTTTACTATCGTACTATTCTAATATATATATATATATATTATATTAATATATATATATATATATATTATATAAATATATATATTATATATATATATATATATTATATATATTTATTTATATAATACCTGGTCCACACGAGGTCCACTGGTATATATATATATATATAATATATATATATTATATATATATATATATATATATATTATATATATATATATATATATATATTATATATATATATATATATATATACCGTAAAATGGGGGAAAACTGGTCAAAATTGGATATTTTACATCTAAACTTAATAGTTTTTTCTCACTTTAGAGTTTCCTTAATGTTTTTAGAATAATGAAAAATAATAAAAATCTCGAAATGAATATTTTTAAAATTTTTTTGAAAAATTCCATTTTCAAAAAAATTGAATTCGGGAAAACCGGTCAGTGGCGTCGGGAAAAGCGGTCATTAAATATTATTTCTTTTGTGCTTGTCCAAACTAATCTATAATTATAATTTAAATTGTTAAATAGAGTCTAATAAATTATAGAATTAATTTGGATTGAAGAACACACACAAGTCTAAGTTATTTTTATTAACATTTTTGCAAACGTTGATTTTTTACAAATTTTTAATTTTTTTTATTTTTTTTATGCTAAATAAGCATTGAAAAAAATGATTTGACAATAATTTTTAATTTAAATTCTAATAATAATAATAATATTTCAACTTTTAAAAAATTGTTTACTATTCCATTGAAATCTTCCTGATGTTACGCACATTTCCGGGACTTTTTGCCGAAAAAAATTTTTCACATATTATAATTTAAATTTATTACAAATTAATGTTTTATAATTATTTATAAATATTGCACTTTTTAACAAAATAGGCCTTTTTTTTTTTTTTTTTTTTTTTTTATAGGAGTATTACGCACATTTCCGTGAACTTTTTTTTTTTACCTTACACTAATAGAAGAAAGAGAGTTATAGAAAACATTAAACAAATTTTTATAGTCTACCATTACATAAAAAAATTAAGAAACAAAATATTATTGAAACTTAAAAAAATGGAATTTTTTTACAAGCTTTATACTGACCGGTTTTCCCGATGCCCGACCGTTTTCCCCCGAAATTGAAAAAACTTAATAACTTTAAAAATAGCTTAATATTTTAATTTTTCTCATGGAAAATGTGGTAAAATAGACTCCCAATATGCATACTAACTCAAAATTCGATATCTTATTACGAGATTTCCCGAGGTCTTAGAATTTTTTTTGCACCAAAAAAAAAAAAAAAATTTTTTCCAACTTTGGGAAATTTTTTTGACAGTAGGTGTAAGTTATTAATTAAAATTTTTATATATGGTTAAAATATAATCTATATTTGCTATTAAAAAACCTTTTCTTAATTGAAAAATTTTTAATTTAAAAAAAAATAACAATTTATTAAACTCGACCGGTTTCCCCTCCGTGACCGGTTATCACATTTACGTATATATATATATATATATATATATAATATATTATATATTATATAATTATTATTATAATATATATTATATATACTATATATATGTTGCGAGACAGCATCTGGGACCGAACACTCGTACCCGACTGAAAGGTGCCTCTCTCCACTTATTCTCATAGAGTCAAAGGTCGAAGAAAATTGAAGAATTCGAAGGTCAAAAGATACAATAAGACGTAGATGATATTTATGTGATGTTCTACGGATGTGGTTTGAATATCTAGTAAGCACAGGCAACCAACTGACACCATCAGGTATTACGGAGCAGGTTAGGCCTTTTCTGTAACGGAGGAGAGAGTTGTCTCGGACTCCTGGCCTGCTTACTTGGTGACTATTCAAGGAGGATTGTGAGTTTTTTTAATTTAAATAAGCATTTAATACAATTTACAGGTCTTACCCAGAATGAAGGGTTTATTTATTATCTAGATCGTTCCCGGATCTATCTATCGATGGAGACTAATCAGATTTTTCTGTAGTGAAGAATAATAATAGTTCAATAAAGAATCAAAATCTAAGGATATTGACACACTATAAAAAGGTTTAGTTTTACTTAACTCGCTTCAAAATTTATACATGTGGGAGGTTTGTGAAGAGCTAAAGATAACACAATCCACTCCCAACATACGATAATAAAAGATATATGAATTTAAGTATATATATTTTTAATTAGATATATACATTGGAATTATACTTAGAATCCAATGTATTATAATTCATTAGTTCAAACAACTCAGGATCAGACTCAAGAGTGGAAACCAACGCTTCCAAATCTTACATGCAATGAAAGTACAGGAGAATTAGAAGTTTCTGACTCAATACGACAAATATAACTATACTAGCTGAAGACTTTGACGAGAATGGTTCTTGGTAGAAGATTCAATGAAAAATCCAACCTCATTGGACTCAGTGAAAAACCACAGGAAAGGTAAGATTCAGAAGGAATCCCCAAAATGAAACAGCTCCATAGAAACAATAACACGAAGAAAGATTCAGAATGAATCCCAAAATATAAACAAACACCAAAAAAACAAACCCTGTCAAAAATAAAATCAATAACTGAAGGTATTATACATTGATTAACACTTATCTTTCATTATTAAGGCAGTTATAGTATAATCAATATAATTTAATTAAGGTATTAATTATTGAACTCACACCTTTATGATAATATACCCAAAGAGGGGCTTGTTCAATTTGGTCAATAGTTGCTAGTTCTTTAAGATAGTAAACTGCAAACAATAACGTTTAGTTTACTACTAAAATTTAACCCAAAACAAATAATTCAATAGTCTTTTAATATTACGAAGTACATGATTACTTTAGTTTATTCATTCACCACTAACCTGGAAAAATCTGGACCAAATCTAAAACTTCCAGAGCTTCAAAGATACTTTCGAGTATGTTAATGAATGTATTGTTAACAAATAATATCATGTACTCTTTAAATAAACTTTTTACAAATTTGTTTATTTTATAATATTATCATTAAAGATATCATTCATAAATCATATATCAAAACTAAAAAGAAAGATACATAATTATAACATCTATAAATCTTATACAGTTTGTCAATAAATAAATCCATAATATATACTATAATAAAATCATCGTCCAGGCTGGATCGTAGTGTCCAGACTGGATCAATGAGTAATCTTAAACCTATGAAAAAACATTACTAAGGGTTACTTCAGTTGTCAATGACACAACTATGCACAATAAAGTACTACCCTAATATATATAATATAATAAAATATAAAGTAAATATATATATATATATATTACCTAAAATAATAATCATATATATATATACCTATATATATATATATATATTAATAATAAATATTATATTAATAATAAAAAAAATAATATAAATAAAATATATTATATATATATATATATATATATATATATACCAATAAAATAATCTAATAATAAAATATAATATTAAATATAAATTATAATATCTATATTAATATACAAAACACACAATTAATATATTAATCCACAATATCACACTTGGCTACCCTCAAGGACTGGATCGAGCGAAAAAGTGTGTACCGCATCAGAGATTATCTGAAGGTGGGAGTGTTCCTTTTGTGATCTGGTCTTCATTAGCTTTGCTACCTTGACCGGGTACATTTTTACAATATATATAATAATATATATATAAATAATAATCTATATGACAATATAATAATAATAATATATATATATATATCAGATATAATATATATAAAATAATATATATATATATATAAAAATTATATATATATATATTAGGTGATGTTTACTGATACCAGAAAAAAAGGCCAAAGATACCGATACTCTAATTTTTTAAGTGCCGATACCGATACCGATACCGATTTTACTATTAATTAATAATAATAAAAATATACCAGTAATAAGATTATGTTTGTGTTATTCAAAAACTTATTCCATTTCCATTATTCCAGTAAGTATATAACCAAAGTATTAAGTTTACTACTTATTATATTTTAACATAGATTAACAATAACAATGAAGAATTCTTTAATTAGCTACAATATAAAGAAATAAAAAAAATAATGAAAGAAGGAAGACCTCAATTAATCATCTGAAAAGACAAAAAATAAAAAAAAAAAACGGCAAAAAATACTCATATATTGACTATATAATAATATACTCCTATTAAGATGAAAGAGAAGAGAGATTTTAGTATTAATTTTGATTCAATACTCTCAAATTTCAAAAACTTCAAACAAATGTGAGTGCAAAAACATATAAGCTTTCTCACTAAAGTATCTGGCTGAGAGGGACCTGTATTTCTTATTTGAGTGTTTACGTTCCCACCCCGTGACCTACTAAAATAAAGACTGGCGCTTGTTATGCATATTGCTTTCTGTGAGTTGCTGAATTGGGAGAAGAGTACTAGGGGAGAGGATTGATTAAAAGTATGTGTCTCTTGCAACATGAAAATCCATGGTAATAATGGAAACCTTGGCCCATTTTCTCAACCAATATGAAAGGTTCTCTTACGGTAGCACAGCATATCACATGTATTTCGAATTTGAAGCCTTCATCTCCTCTTTCACAGATTGCAAATTTTGAATTTATCTTTGACTCCTCGAATGACTGGTAAACTCATCAGTTTTTTCATATAGAGGGTTCCTTGGAAAAAATGTGATTCCTTTGAGATAGAATGAGATGTCAATTGGCAACTCGACCATGAACTTAATCATAGTCTAAATATCCAGACCTCATACAATCTTCAGTAAGGAATTATTTGCTGAAAAAGCCACCATCGATCAACTATCATGCTGTTGCAGGGGTTGCGGTGATAAGGAACGGCTTCCACTTCAAGTGAATCTTTTTTATTTTGTCACGTAAGCAAGTCCTCGGAATTATGCTATTTAAATCAATTTCTAAGCAGATAAGATTACACCGTCCGGAGATGCCATTCTTGTGAGGGTTCTGCTAGCTTAATATGTTACTAGTCCAAACCTTTATAATATATTTTTATTTTGTTTACAAATTGTCACCGCAAATTACGCAGATTGAGCACAGACGCAGATATTTAAAGTGAAATGAGAGATATAAATTGAGATAGGAAACAGAAGATGGAAGAGAATTCAACAAGAACAGAAGATGGCAGAAGAGAGAAGGAGCACACGCCAGCGAACTAGTTCTGGAGTTAAAAATATCAACACAAACTCATATGCCGATGACAAACAGCAACCCTTTGTGCTACGAGGGAATGTCGTAAAAGGTGAGTGGTACGCGAGATGGAGGTTCCCTCGAAAGCACCTTTGCCGACTACATGATACCCCATTATAGAAAAGAGATAAAGCACCAACATCGCGCCGCAAAGTAGAGGGTCAAGTGAACTAGAAAGTACAGGAAAGTTTATAAGCCTATTGGCCCTTTCGACATCTTACCACTATCCAAAAGACGGCATTTGAAACCAGAACCTTATCACCCAGAATTAGAGAGCACAATGATACCCATAAAAGGGCGGTATAAACCATTTTGTATACTGGATGTTTAACATGAGAGAGAAAAAAAGTACTCTCAACAAGTCTATACAGAATTCCATAGTTCTTGAGGCCACCCTTAGTAACCCGTTGTGATGATGGAGGTTTCCAAGACATTGTTTGTTTAATGTTAAAGGCCAAAGGACTTGTTTAATAATTAGTCAAACAGTGAAGAGACGAGAGAACCGTCGAAAAAAAGAGATTAGGAAAGTTAGGGTCTTAAAATAGGGAAATATGTTAGAGGTTAGGATTTTTAAAGAAAACTAATATTAAATCACAAGGTTGAGACAGACCCCACTTTGTAAAATTCTATCCAGAAATCAGCAAAGAGAGTTAAAATCGGAAAGATTAAGACGAGAAGCAATCTAAAAAATAAAAGAGGGAGCAGAATTGAATGAGTTGGAAGAATGAAGGGTTGAGTCATCACGTCATCGGCATAGTGGATAGAGTTAGATGTGCAGGTTGAGAAGATTACTTACATAGAAAAGCCGGAATAAAAAGTTTAGGAGATAATAACAGACCGCAGGAACCACTATACGACACAACACCAAGAAGAAGTCGCCCCATCCAAGAACACCCTAAAATTGAAATGATTTGGAAAGATTAAGTTTTCACATAAGAAGGCAAAGAGAAGAAGGAAAACCAAAGGAGGAGCTTGTAGAGCAGTGACGCCTGCCATACCCGGTCAGATGCTTTGAATATGAATCAAGCCGACCACCACGCAAGTCTCCCACGTAGTTCCTAAGGGGGCGAAAAACCATAAAATCTGTTAAATAGGAAAGAATATCGCTAGTAGACATCGAGTGCCGAAAGCCGTACTGCCGCGATCGGAAAGAAGGGATGAGATTCCAGAGGGTCTAAGAAGTGAGAAGGGTTTAGAGAAGGGTTTCAAAAGATCTTAGATAGAATACAAGTTAGAGCTTATAGGGGCGATAGTTGAAGGGTCAGAGCGCGCTACCTTTTTTTCTCGGAATTAGGATGGGAATATGCGGCGCTTTCAACACTGAGTGGAAAGCTGCTAGCAATTGGAGACATAGAAGATATAGTTGAAAGAGGGGCAGGGATAGCAGGGAAGCACACTTCCTCAAAAACACAGGGAAGAATGTCATTCGGGTCAATACTAGCCTTTTTAACTTTCATATTTAGATTTCGGAGCCCATGTAACCCGATCAAAAGTAAAGCGCCAGGTAAAAAGACTTAGGACACCTGAGAGGAGGAAGGGAAAGAGGAGAGAGAGACAGAATAGTCCAAGGATGAGTTAGAGGAAATAGGAGGCCGAAGAGTTGGCCTTTTAGTTGAGTATTAGCAAACAGAACCATCAGGCGATAAGAGGGGGAAAGGATAATTCACAGAAGTTGTTAGAGATGTTTTTGGGCAAGAGGCCAGAAAGATTTGTCAGCAGTAAAACCAAGGACAATAGCATATTTCTTTTGAAATGAAAAGGTCCACTTGACTGGTCGTTAAGAAGTACCCTGCAACGATTTCTAGAACATGACATGAAGTTAACCCAAGAAGTGCATTAGCGAGAACGAGAATTTTTGCCACATCCATACGCACTGTCTCTAGCTCTAATGGCCAGAGAACGAGCACGATTAACCATGGGTTTTGAGGAGAAAAGATTTAATTAGACGAAGAAGAAATGAACCTGCATATTCCATCAACGATTACAGCTCCCACCTTTATCGGCAGAAGCTGAAGCGTCTTCAGAGTCAGAAGCCAGATACACTCCAATCTATACGTTAGTACGTAGAAAAGAAGCAACTCAAATGATCCCCAATCAGGCCTGCCCAAAGTGCCGGAAAAAACATGCATCACGGCAGGATGGAGCTGCTGGAGAAAAAGGTTTAAATTAAAAAAGAGAATATAAGGTTCCAGTAGGTTAACGATTACCGAATAAGGAGCGAAACGGTAGGTGATATTATACTTTCATAGGAGGAGAAGGGACTAGTGTGTAAATATAGGTCAAAGTAAGATGTTCGAGAATGGTTGAGGACGATCCGGAATGTGTGTAGGTTCTTAATTAGATCCAGATCGTTGAGAATATTGAATAATTCGGCTTCCTCTACCACTAACACTAAAATCAAGTATAGAGAGGAACCCATCATTTGGATTAGTTGTTACATTGAAAATCCCCTAAATAGAAGGACCTCAGTATCTTATAGAAAAGACGGTTATGACAGTTTCGTAAAGAATAAGTAGGTAAGGTAATCAAAAAATAATGCATTAAAAATCATGTTATGTTAGAGGAGAACAGATAGAAGAAAGCACAAGATTATTGTAGTAGACGGAGGAAAGATTAAGCCACAGAACATCGAGGTAGGAGATTCGAGATTACTTGAGAACGATGTTTATAGAGAGTATTAATATGTTTACAATAGGGAACATAATTCTACTGAAGAAAAGGAAGAAATGAGTTAAACAATAGGAAAAAAAAACAAGAAACAACAGACAAAACCAAAGGAGAAATGAAGGAAAAATTATTCGCACGCAAAAGCCTAAATTTTTAAAACTTGAAATTTTAAAACGCTCAAACCCTATTTACAAGTAAATAATCTAAAATAGAATAATCCAGAAAGTTTTAATTTAAAACACTTGCGCACTCACGAAATTACATATATACATACATACAAAAAAAAGAAAAAAATTAATAGTCTTTAAAAAGTTTTTGTAGCCTAATAGTCTTTAAAAAAATTATAATAAATGGCTATCCTAAATAGGTAAATGTTACGCTAAACCCAAGTGGAAAAACGCTAAAAATCTAGTTAAAAAGGAGTAAGAAGAAAAAAAAAAACATATCATGCTTAACTTTATATTTTCGAAACTTAGATTTATTATATTAATCTAAAAAGTTTCTCATTAATTTTCATCCCAAAAAGTAAGAATATCGGCCATATTAACCAGTACCGATAACGATACCCAAAGAAATGGCCGATACTACCGATACTATCGGATACAATTCCCTCAATTATATATATATATATATATATAATAATATAATATATATATATCAATAAAATAACTATAAATTAAATATAATATATATATGATAAATATATATATACTATAATAAATATATCATATATATAATATATAATATATATATATATATATAGTATATATATTAAAACAAAAAGAATGTTGCCTAATTTCAAAGTATTATCAGAAGCAAATCTAATGAGTTGGAATTTAATATAATTATAGAAATACAGCGGTAAGATAAAAATTTAGTTCAATAACCTGAACAATTCATAATCTATTCTAAAATACATTGTTTCCTAAACAGCTGGTATGATAGTAGAAGAATTAGAAACATTATTCTTCCGAATCTACATTAGAAAGTCACTTATTAATCGGTGATTTTAAAATGCATAAATTGAAAGAAACAAAAGATTTCTAAAACGTGAAGGGTTGGTGTAAGAATGACTTTTAGTGGAATCTAACCAAAGTACAAAACCTTTGCAAATAATTGTTTACTCACATCCACTAATATCTTGAATAAGTTTTACTAAACTTACATAAAAATTCAGAGACTATGCATTTATTTGGAAAGCCAGTTTGTCAAAAATTTACTCTAATCAGAGAAGGAGAAGGCCAATTTTCCCTAAATGCTGAAAAATGGGAAGAAAGGGTTAGATTACAACTACACTGCAATAAACAGGAAAAAAAAATTCCTAAATAAATAGCCAGGCTTAAAACCAACACTATACTCGCTTAGCACAAATAGAAACCATTTCGGAGTGAAGATAATTATTCTTTTCTGTTACTTCAATAAAAAAAAAGAAAGAAGAGACCTTACAGTTATCGACCCACTCTTCAGAAAAGCTCTAAACCTAAAATAGGAAGCTCTCATCTGAGGGATAAGAGCTGTCAAAAATTTGTTTTCTCTAATGTTGCTCATATAATCTAGTTGAATTCTTGAAGTTCTGCATTGAGCAGGTCTTATGAATTCAAAGCAAATTTAGGGGTGATCTAAAGAATAGAACCTGCGAGCCACAATTATGACAAGGAATAAGCTTTGAGCCAGAGCTCTAGCTTCTATACTATCGCCAGGACAGGGTAAAAAGCCTGCGAACACAATTATCATATCACAAAGTAACAGTTACAATAAATAATAAAAATGACTTTGAAACTTGTATAATATAATTACCATTTAAGAACAATAAAAATATTAACCAAGAAAAGTATTGAAAGAAGGAAAAATTTATATAAAGTTTCCAAAGGCCAGCCATGAAAACTATATGTTTGCAATGCATTCCCATAGGAAATTAAATAAATAAATTTACTAGTAATTAGATACTAGTCCTACGATTAAATGTATACCAGTAAAATCAGCATAAAATTCTGGTTATACGGTATGATTTTCAAGTTTAAATTTTGAAAAAAAAAAAAAGAAACTTGAGAATTTTGATTTTGAAGATTGACTTTTGACCCTTCATTATAGATCAGAGAGGTCAACCTTGATTATAAAACCAATATAGGATAAAGGATAGAGTTTGGTGATTACGTAGGTATATAGTTCATGGATATACTCCACATAATAAAAAATTGCAATTTAAATGAAACCATCAAATTGATGAATTTTCAGAATTTATTGAGGCAAAATGCCCCAACAGTTTTAACAAAGTAATAATAAAATAAATAGTGACACAGATATCATGGAACCTACGTACACGTACTTTAAAAGTAATTCAATAATAAGACACATGAATGTAAAAGATAATTCGGGGAAGAGATATGTATAGGCTGCAGTTGATGACCAGCGACACGATAACTGAAATGAATTATAGTAGAACAAATTGAAAACAACATAAGATTCCAGAGAAGACATAAGAGAGAAAATGTATCTGGAGAAGTGATGAAAGATTAGTTTGCTTTAAGGAAGGATATGATGAACTTAAAATCAATTAAGAGTAATCGATAGTGGTAGTATGTAAAGATATAAAAGATTGACGTGAAGGAAACTTTATATAAGTATTTGAAAATAAGTATATACTAGGTAAACAGTCTGATGGAATGATGGAGGGTGTAAAACTGAGGTAAATTAAAGAAATAATGTAACTATACTCTAGAGGAGTATTGAGCTAAGGTATTATAACTTTATCTGCTGAGAATACAGACATGTTGAACGAGACAGGTTATATAAATAACGCTCTTGAATTTATATTATACCACCTAACAGAATTCTAGAGACCTGGTACTTTAATCTTGTATTATTGGTCGAGTAGTATAAGTCTGTGGACACTATACTCAAGTAAGAAATAACTAGGTGTATATAATGTAATGATTCGTGATGACGGTAATATAATGTAGATTAGAGTAGGTTGTTGAGGGATTATGTAATAAGTGTGGAAATAAATAGTAAGTGACCAGTATAAAATATAATATATTATATATATATATAATATATATATAAAAATAACTATATAATATATATAATATAATTTGAAATAAATAAAGAGGACAATTTGGTACACATATACTTTAAAGGGTGTACAATGTGAAAATGATAGTTTTAAAGTGATACAACAAGTTTAGGTGGTGTCAGCTGTTAAAGGCCATAAAACCATTAACATGGAATATCTCTGAAGAAAGTTCACCAAAGGAAATTTCTTTTACAGAAGAAACAAAAGATGAGGAGACGAACAGCTGGTGCAAGTCTCATGTAAATTGGTCAAATATAAGCAGAGTTTTGAACAAATGAACAATTTGAAATTTTGCTGACAAAAACGCACTACATTTTTCTCAGAGGAGGAAAATTTTAGAATTACTTTTCAGTCAACATTTAAGATGAACTTTTCTCAGGTGAATTTTTCTCGATTTAGTTTTTTGTTAATGAAGGTAAATCCTTTTTTTTTTTTTGAACATATATTTTTGCAAATATGTATAATTACATTATAATGAAAAATTATTGAATTATATTTTTTATATACAAGCATCTTTAAAAAGACTTAGAATAAAATTGATATTTTAGTGATCAGCCCTCTAAACCCAAATTTTGAAAAACAATGTTTTGTCATTCATTTGCACATTTATAAATGTATTTAAAATGACTGGTCTCAAATAGATTGGACATATGTGAAGGCACTACCAAAAGATGGAGTGTGTTTTAAATATCTTTGCACCAAGTTTCCTAATTTGTCAGAAGGCAAACTAAAGGAAGAAGTATTAGTCAGTTCAGACATTAGAAAACTTATGAAGGATGATGTATTTAAAACATAGATGGGAGAAACAGAAAAACAAGCTTGGAGAGCATTCAAAGATGGTGTGAAAACTTCCTTGGAAACAAGAAAGATCCAAATTACAAAATATTGTTGAAAATATGTTATGAACGTTTAAAGACTTGGATTGCAACATGAGCATTAAAGTTCATTTTTTTTTATACTCGCATCTGGATTACTTCCTAGACAATCTAGAAGCTGTGAATGATGAACAGGGTGAACAATTTTGCCAAGATATAAATGAAATGGAAAGACAATATCAGGGAAGATGGAATGTCAGCATGATAGCCAATTAATTACTGCTGGATGCTAAAGAGGGACAATCCTCATAACGAGGACAAGCGGAAAAGTAACAAAAGATTCATTGATTAAAACAGGAAATGATATTATGAAGACTTAGACCGATTTTAAATGATATTTGTATGCTTTGCCTTATTTTAGCTATACATTTTATATTCTGTATTCCTATTTAAGAGTTAGAAATAAATTTTGCTTATTAAATTTTTGTAATTTTGTTTGTTTTTAAAACTTTAAACCCCTTTTGTAAAATAACTTTGTGTGATGGAAAAGAACCGGTCATATTTGAAATTAGGACAACAAATCCAATATAATGAACACGTAAAAGTGAAGACAATTTACCAAAAGTAAAATTTTGCAGGCCTTGTAGAATATGGTCATAAGCCCGTTGTTGCAAACTTTCTTTAGCGTTACTCTAAAATATCTTAGTTTACCAAATTATTTTAACTTGCATAAGAGTTATTTGCATGTTAAACAATCTAAGCTTATAAAAAAAAACATTAAAACGGCAGCAATATTGATTTAATATCAAGTTATTTTTAGTAAAATTATATGAATATTGGAATCTTCCTACAGATACACATTAAGAATCTATCATAAAATAAGGTGCTATATTATCATTAATATCTATATTCTTCTAATATACACGCCCCTGTGAAATTTTCAAATCATCCACACTAATTTCCTAACATCCTTTATACTTCGGACTTCGGGATTCCGCCCTACATCTTTATCTTAAAAATAGATTAAAAGGAACGCTCTTACCTTCCTTTCATCCATCTCGTGATAATAACACATTAATTTGGACCAAGGTACTTACACCAACACCATCCTCAAATCCGACTTTTGAGTCTTGACAACCGCTTCCGCCCAAATCGACCGACTTCGTTTTTTCAGACAAACGCCCCATCTTTATTTAAAAATAGATCTAAAAGGGACGCTCTTACCTTCCAGTCCATATGCTTTAAGGCCCGGACAATAAAAATGTACCAACAACGGTCGCCTCCTGGGTAATTTCCCCCTTTCTGCCAATATCTCAATTGATCACTCCTGTGATTTCTTATCAATTTACTATTCCATTGTCCCTTGTTCTGCTTGCCGTTCTTAAGACCCGTTCAACATTCCATTTCTTACATAACTTCTCTACATCAGCTGATCTAAACGCTGTACCGTTACTTATTAAAAGTTTTTTCGTTGTTGTCCTTTCCACAAACACTTTCTCCAACTTCCAATGATTTCTCTTGCCGTCTCGTTATTCAAAACTTTCCAAATTGCTAATCTGCTCAGACCGCAATCGACAATTGACAGGTAGCGCTTCCTTTTATAATACGTGACGTCGATCGCCACTCCACCAATTCCTGCTTACTTCTAATTCCACTTTTCCGAACCTTTCTGGCGCAGGATCTATTGACTGGCACGATGTACAATTCCTCACGCATTTCTCTACCACCTTCCTACTGGCTTCCGGTATAACCATCCTCATCAGATAAAAGATTCTATTCACCCCTAAATGATGTTTTTCGTGAAAGTCTTCAACTTTCTTTTCGATACTCTCAGCAGCAACAATTTTCTCTTCTCTCTTCTCTCCTTCTTCCAAAATTTCCATCTAAGATTCCTTGACTCTGGTTAAACAATCAGTTTTATTCATTTCTGATCTTACAAGCTTCACACTCACTGACAACCCGAACTCCATTATCAGCTTACTCAGAACCCCCAATCTTTTCTTGATTAACATTTCTGCTACGCCTCTTGTTTTCACCCTTATTTCATCGTAATTACTGATCCTAACCAATTAACTACTGTCATTAAATCTGTTCTAATTTCTAGCTCTTTCACACCTAACTTTATTGTCAAATTTAGCCCTCTAATGACCACTTCTAATTCTTTAACATTAATATGACCCATGTCGTTCTTCTTTCTGATCCACGATCCGTCTTCAACAATCTTTTCCTCAATTTCCAACACCTCCCCTATAGCTAGATTGCTTGCATCATACCATGATACTCCTTAATTTTCGCCAGAAACCCTCCAAAAACCCCTTACTGGATCTCTTTTCTTAACTTCCTCTAACATTTCCTTTAATACCCGAATGATCTTTTCACCGACACTACCATACCAACTCTTTCCTTCCACAGGTCTTTTCAAGAAGCTCGTAGCCACCCTTAACCAACCTACCTTCGGGTAATGTACGACCAATTTACCTTAAACTGAAAAGATCCCTTCTTTTAGGTCTGGTCTGGTAATTCGCCACCCCTTCTAAACTCTAATTTCCCTTTCTTTATTTTTTATTATTTTTAATCCTAACACAGTTATCCACAAGACCTTTTACTGGTTTCATCACCAATCCATAGCTTGCTAAATATGTGACTACATCTTGCACTCCTACGATGTCTTCATTCACAATTATGTCATCGATGTAATGGCTGGTCGCTTCTCTTATTCTTTATCATTTCTTGTTCATAAAAACTATCAAAAATTTCATCATTATTCTATCCTTAACAAAATTTATTCCGAAACCCAATCTAGTTAAGGAATAACATCTCTCCTTTAAAAACTTTTAACTTCACCAAATTTTCCAAAGCTTTTTGTCTACCCTCAACTGCAGGTACGCCGCTTTCAAATCCACTAGCTTAATTCTGCCTTTTTTTCTCCTCCAAACCCTCAGAGTTTCATCACATGCGACTATCTCATCTCCAGTATGGCATTCTATGTGATTACTTAACTTCCTGAAGTCCAACACTGGCCTTATTTTTTCTTTAGACTCTTGGTTCACTGCCATCATTGAATCACATTCTTTACCTCCTTCTCACCCTGTTCCACTTTCATTTAAAATACCTTCTGAGAATCCATCTCTACGAACTTCAGTAAATGAACATATAACTCTTAATATAATATTCTCCCTTCATTCTGTCCTCAAAACACTCCTACAGAGTTCCTTAAACCAATCCGGACTCCTACCTTCCCTTAATACCATTTCCACGCACTTCCCAATGAAATTTCCATCAAAAAAATACGCAATCCAAGTCCTTATCTCAAATATTTTTCAAAAGATATATAACTAATCCCTAATTTTACCGCCGCAACACCAGAAATCTCATTCAACCGCTCCTTTCTTCTCGATACAAATCTTACAATCACAAATTATCTCTTCAATTCGACAGACCCCCAAGTAATGGAAAATAATAATAATCTAAAGTCCATAGAATACATATGCACAAACAACATTTAAAAAGCTCTTCAGATACAAACGAAACAATAACAATATCACTTATCAAATTCTTTCCCCCTATATCGCATAAAATCAATTTAACTTTTCCCCTTTTCACAGCAATATTTTTCTTTCCATTGAAAGCGGTATTACTCGACTTAACTTTCTCTATTTCATTGCAGCAATCTTCACTATTCAACCACAGGAAAGAGAACACCCCGAATAAACCACTAGAGGTCCTTTCCACTTTCTTACAATTTATTATTTTATATAATGAAGATTAATTCTTTCGGAAATTCCTCTCAATGCTCCGACAGAGTCAGCCTACTCGAAGCAGCGAAAAGCCCGTCGTTCTCGCTTCCCATTCTCCTCCACATTCATACGGCAAAATGACCTTTTTATGCCAGCATTCCATGCATTGAAATTTCCTTTACAATGATTTCTCAATGTGGCCCTCTGCTTGTCATTTAATCGGATAAATCGTGCATATATTTGTAATATATCTTTTTTATATAAATTCATTATTCCCCTACCTTCTCTCCTATTTCAGTTTTTGATAAGCCACCGCGATATTATATAATGTACATAATCATTTATTTCTAATATTGTCAGCAAACTGCCGAATAATTATAAAATTACAGAATTCATTTTTTTTCTACTTCTCTCAAAATCTTCATTATTTTGTCCAAACGGCATTTGCCTATACGCTAAAAACTTATCCAACTGACGTCGGCTCTCGTAAAACAAATGCCCTTTCGTAACAAACCTATCATCCTTTAATTTTGGCTTAAATTGATCTACCCTCCCTTCAGTCGTTACGAATACATACGACTCCGAGCTCTCCTTCCCATTTTTATTTGCAAAACTCCACATACGCGTAAATGCGTTCATGTATAAAAGGCCTCTCCAACGCAAGCCTAATGGATGACATAGTGCGTATTTTCTCTGATCTCCTTCATCTAAATTCGCGAAGGAAAAATACGACCAGAAGACAAATTCCACTTAAAAAATAGCGTAATTGAAAACGCTGCATGCTTTTAGGTCTTTCACATTGTTGATCCATGCTACCTGGCACCTTTTGTCAACATCAAGTCCTCTACGTGCTTATCAGCTACCATCAATAAGACCTTCCACCATATTCAGAGAGCTTGTTCCCATATTGATTTTATGTCCATTGCTCTTTGTTCTTCATGGCCCGGATAGCTTTGATAGTATTAAAATACATTGTCCGCAAGTAATTAAGCCTTTAATCCAGGTACATAATATTATAATAATATTAATAATATATATTTGAAGATATAAAACTACTAAGTAAGTAATTGAATGACTTAAAGGTGTCTTCATATTATCTATTAATATCATATATCCTAATACAAAATATATACAAATATTTTTTCTAATTATCCACTGAATCTCGCGAAACACAAGGCTCAAAATATTAAAATAATTTTCATTGGAAAATAATTTGTTCATTATGCCAGTCATGCAATAATATATATATATATATATATATAATAATATATATATTATAAATATATATAATATATAATAGGTATTATATATATATATAAAATATAAAAATATTTTCAGAAATATTAGAAAAAAAAATATATATATAAAATAGAAATATAATAATATATATATAAATAATATATATAATAATATATATATAAAATAGTAAATAAGATAATAATTATAGTATGTATTTATAGGTAATCTCCTGGAGTGAGATTACTGGCTTTCCTCTTCCTCCTCCATTCATCCAATACTCACATTGCTCTTATGCCATTGAGCCTGTGTATACATTGTCTGAAATCGATTTTCACGAATGACATAGGGCTCCTGATAATCTAGAATGAACAATAGGAAAGGCGTCTTGGCCCGGATTGCATTTCCTCCCCATGTTTTGAGGGAGTGTGCTTCCGTGTTGGCCCCTCCCCTCGTTCAACTATACTCTCTATATGTGTCTCAAATACTAACACTTTCCAATCAGTGTTGAGACGACGCACAACAATGTTAACCAATCTATTCAGCGAAAAAAAAATATGAGAAGCCATCTATCTTGATTACTTCTAGACTAATATCGCCTCTATAAGCTTTTACACTTGTTAGTTTCCATCTAAGGTCTTAAAACCCTAAACTCAAAACTCTCAAAGTAATAACTTAGATCTGATGGAATCTACAATCAACTTCTTTACGATCCCAAGTACGCTTCGGCGATTCTGAGGTCTACTGGCGAAAATATACGTTCCTATCTTACTAGATTTTAAATGGTTTTGAGCCACTTAGGAAACATAATGGGAAGACGTTGCGTAGTGGCGCTTGACATATCCAAAAGCATTTGAGCTGCACTACCACAGCGTCACTGCTCTCCAAGCTAACCCTTCTTGGGAATTCCTCCTATCTCTTTGCTTACTATATGTCTTTAGTTTCTCTCAAAATGGCTCAAATATCGGCTGTATGGTGACGGGGGCGATCTGTCTTCTTTTTTCTGTTCAATTGTGTGTATGTTCCTTATAAAACTTGTTAAAACTATTACTTGATCCAGCTTACCAACTTGACCCTCCTATCTTATGCAGGCCGCGACTGTTAGAGTAATTTATCTCTTTTCTACAGCTACCGCAGCGGCAGGTGGTGCTCGAGGGAATTGTCACTCGCTAACCACCACCTTTACCAGACCGCCCGCGTAAGCCAACAAGGGGTTCTGTTCCTGCACATGAGTTTTGTGTGGATATTAGGTTAACTCCAGGCTAGTTCGCATGCGGTGACTGCCTTCTATAATCATGCGAAACCTACTGTTCTTTTGGAATTCATCTTCCATCTTCATGTGCTTCCTGACTGAATATATAATTTCCCTCAACTTTAAAGTTGCGTCTGTGCCTTCATCTGACGCAATTTGCGTTTAGATTGTGAAGCTATCTGACGGACAGTGTAAAACACCCCCTTACCGTCTGAATAAGAGGTCTGATTCTCCCGGTGTGTAATAGTGATGTAAGGTGACAACTGTAAAATAAAGAAAAAAAAAAAAAAGCTGGAAAGTATTATGCATTGTAATTGGTACCACTTTAAAAAATAAAAAAATTAACAAAATAATCAAAGGTAAAATAAGAAAGGTCATTATGGCAGTTATAAATGATAATCTATATAATGCATAACAAAGTGTGTATGTATTAAATTGCTTTATTAATCTGATTTCTTTATCTCAGGGCTTCAACATATACATTGCATAAAAAAGTATATAACTGTTAAATTCTTTTATAATACTAAATGATTTATGGCATTCAACACACGTAAAAATATTTTCTATAGATGTTGTACTAAATAAAACTAGTCAGGCATTCCAATTTATGCATAATTTTGTAATACGATTCGTACAATTTAAGATAAAAGTCAAAATCAAAAACAGAGGTTAACATTTCAAAATTGACTACTAAAAACAGTGCAATAATCATCTGTCGTGCTTTTGGATTTAATGTTATGTTCTTCTGATTTTTGCTTCAACAGAGAGTAAGGCAGACATGGTCATCAGAAATCAGAAGAAAGTTTTTTTTTTTTTTTATATACGGAGAAAGGAGTGTTTGCTACGACACTATTAAGTAAAATATAAGAATCACGAATTCAAGAGTTTGATGTTATTAATCTCTAAAGGCAGTTTTTCTGTGAGGAGAAAGAATTAAATTTTTATTTTTAGCTTTAATTGACAGAAAAATAGAATGCATAAGTCTGGCCTAGTTTTGATTAATATAAATTCTGAGGTACCCCTTAAGGCGAGGTGGTAATTATTTTAATCAAAGTATTAGATGTTCTGCCTATTTGTAGTATCAAAATGCCAAAATCATTGTCTTGCTGAATATGTTGGTCATTCTTGAACTAGATTTGAAAAGATTTAATAGGTTATAGAGATGACATGGTGGTCTGAGGAACCCAAAGGAGGTAAAAGTTTAATAGTATAGGTTGATGAAAAGATTTGGTTGGTTGGGTTCATAACCATGACTATCAGGAGCCACTCGTTTAGGGAGCTTCATTAACTGATGAAAGTTGTTATAGAAGACAACTGGTAGATGAGTTTAGCAGTTGTATCTTGAATTCTGGAAGAAAGACATTATATTCCTTAAAAAATTATCTTCTATTTAATATTTTTAAAGTAAAAACTACTAAATATTACTTTTCTCTCTTGAAATCAATTTAATATATTCTCTTCATTTTCCCTTATTAACCCTGTTGTAGTTTTTTTTTGAAAGATTTCCTTAAAAAGGAATCAGCTATAGAATAATAATCAAATTTATTTTAGCTTTTGCTTTTATTTTGTCTAGGCTCTTTAATAATTTAAAATATCACTAAATTATAAATAGAAAATAATTTATAAATAGATAATAAGGAGAATATAAAATAAGAGATAATGTCTTTAATCTTAAAAAATAGTTCAATATTATATTAAGTCCAATGATACAGCAGCGCCACATATGATTTGTTTGTCTTGCTACAGGACGTCAGAAGGGACGATATGTGTGAACATCCAGTAAATGTGTAACCAGCATTTTCTATAGAAAGATTACATAGAAGGAATAATATATAATAAAAATATTATCACTCATACTCTCTTCAACGTATGAGTGTTGACAATGTGTTCTGTTACGTGTTATGCGAATTTACCGAGCTTCGAGATGGGGTAAATCATCATTTGCTGAGGGGGATGTTGCAAGATTTGCGTCGCTTATGAATAAATACCGGATGGCATTAAAACATTCAAAAAAAATCGTGAAAACCTTATAGGTGGGGGGAAGTTGCGGGCCCAGTTCCTTTCCAGTTTGATTTAGAGAAAAACCAATTTTAAAAAGGTGAGTGAAACAAGAAGAGTAGACCGATCGGCGAATCAGTTCAGATTCAGAATGAGATCATTTTTCTCTATTTGCGTACTACTGATAAGAGTAATTATAAAAGCAGTCGTTAAAAATTTAATAAGAGGTGGAAGAAGACTGCGCGTATTTATAAGGCGGTTAAAACCTAGACAGAGAACACCGCTGGATATTCTGGAAAGGAACAATTATCCATATTGTTGCGCTTATTTTCGACAAAAGAGTGCCGTTATGAAGTTTTAAAAGAGAAGGAATTTAATTTTCTTTGGTTTGAAAAACTTTGAAGGGAAACGCTTGACGCTATAAAAAGACCAGCTCTGGCGAACAGTCTTCACATGTGCACGAAGGTTTTTGAAATTCCACGGTCTGAGAGAATCTTAGATCCCGAGAAAGCGTGCGGGCTTGTGGAGGTTGTTTATCTGCATTGAGGCTGAAATGTCTCACAATGTCTGCAAAGAAGGCAGTGAAGTCTATACCATCTATAATATTGCCGAAGAACAAGAAATATAGAAAAAACTAGGTGTATATTCATTGCCTCTTCACCAAACAAAGCAATCTTAGTATATTAAAATGCTCTTGAGAGCGAGCTAAGTGCCACCTTAAGAAAAAGTCTTACTTGCAATACTGATGTGGTACTATAAAAAAACGATTATTATTAATTATTATGAATCTTACTAATTTTCATCTGCTCGGAAATCGTTGCAGGGATTACTATTCGACAGGCTTAGCGTACTTTCACTAAAAGAAAGTGCGACAAGCTACTTGGCTCTTCTCCTACTGATAAAAAATTCTGGCCCCTTGCCAAAAACATCTCTAACAACTTTTGTAAATCTGTCTTTCCTCCCCTTATTCGCTCTGACGGTTCTGTATGCTAATACTCCTTATGAAAAGGCCAATCTCTTCGACCTCCTTTTTTTCATAATAATTTCTACCCTGACGATTTCTGAGCATCCCCTCCTCCTACTCCCTTCCCTTCCTTCAGGTTTCTCCATGTCTTTACCCTGTGATTACAATGAATCGTGTGCATGGGATCCTGAGATTTATGAAATCCAGGAAGCTAGTGGCCCGGATGGCATTTCCTCCCCGTGTTTTGAGGGAGTGTGCTTCTGAGATGCGCTCCTGTCCTCGTTCAACCCTACTCTCTATATCTTAATACTAATACTTTTCCTCATTGCTGAAGAGCGCACATGTCCAACGGATCCTGAAAAAAGGTAGCCGCTCTGTTCCTCTAAACTGATCGCCCTATAAGCTACTCACTTGTATCTATCTAAAAATCTTGAAACTCTTCTTAACTCTTCATTTCTGATCATCTGGAAGTCTCATTCCCTTCTTTCAAGATCACCAGTATGGCTATTCGCGCTCGAGGTCACTGGTGATTATAGCTTTACCTATCTAACCTGATTTATTGGTTCGCTGTCCTGCCCCTCTCACGTAGACACAATTATTAGGGAGTACTTTGAGTAAAGAATTCGTGTGAGAGTGGCGTCTTGTGACATGATCCAAAGGGCTTGGTTGACCGGGATATTTGCACGCGTCACGTGCATCTCTAAGCATCGTATTTACCGATTTGGTTTTCCTCCTTTCTCTTGTGCTATATGTCATAGTCTTGCTAGTTTTTCTCTCTCTAAGAATACATACGTGATTTTATCAAGAAAACATTCGATGTTTCTATAGGAGAGAAAGCAGCAGATCGCTCTCCTTGCGCTTATATCTCTGTTAATTTAGTTTTATAAGGAGGTTGTCACGGACAAAAGAAGTATATGTCTATCTCCACTTCATCCTACTTATTATATCATCAAAAGGCGTATGCCCTATTCAAGCCGTTGACGAGAAAAAGTAAGTAACTTCGCAGGTAAACTACTTGTGAATTTCACTCTACCAGTATGGCGCCGATGACTCAAAAAGCCCTTCCAGCTAGCTTGTCTACTCACTTCAAAATCTGCTCCATGCTAATCGGTTTGCTTCTAGATGGGTGTAGCTCTACCATACTCGTCTTCGGGAAACTATTGGTGCACGAGACTTTCTTCTTATCTCTGCTACGGTGGTCGATCTGGATAGGCGCCATTTCCCAGAGGTTGGGTAAGAATTTATACGACCTGACAACTTTGTAGAAATAACCAAACTCTTGTTACATTCGAAAAATACTCAAAATCGTTCACTTCTTTAGCAATCTCACCGTGCGGAGAAAAGAGAGCACTCTTCTACTTTCCTATTTGCAGTCTTGTTACGCTCAATCTCGTAACATCTTCTGGTTAACCTCGTTGAATAAGCGATAAGCACGATTGCAGGGTGTGGTACTAACATAAACAATAAATTGTCTTCGGAAACCTCATATTTCAATGGTTCGCTAAGCAAGGTGTTGAAAAGAACACTTCAAAGGAACTGGTGGCCTCAATAGAAAATACTGGGAGTTCTGTTACTAGTTGCAAGCAGATAATTTATTTTCCCTCCACAGACATAGCGACACAGGTATACAGGGAGTCCTTATTCACACCTTGTGTGATAGGAGAGTACTTGTGTCTCATATTTTGGGTGGGGGACTCTCGGCTCCATCTCGCTATCTATTTTTGGGGAGTAGGGTTGATTTCTAAAGCTAGAAGAGACTGAGATAAAACTGTCCCACTTATATGTTCGAAACTCTCTAACTTCCTTTTGCGTTATACGTGCGTGCAAAGTTGACGTAGTGGTTCGCTATCTTAGTCCTCTTATCCTAATAGAGAGGGTAACTACAGCGGTAGGATGCTCAGGGGAGTTCGGCCGCTCGCATTTCCACCTCCATTGCGTCGCCCCTGCAATACAAAGGGTGCCTTGCTCTCGCCTGATGAATTTTGCCGGGGCGAAGTATTGAGAAACCCAGACTTGTTCGTTGTGGATGCTCTTCTTCCAGCGATACTTCTATTGCTGTGGAACTCTTGCACTTCTGTTTGTTCCAAACTAGATAAATATGTAATCTTGTGCACTCTCTGTTTAAAAGCCCACAGTCTTTGCTAGAGACTTCTTGCACACTGGGCATGATAAGTTTGCACTATGGCATGTTACTGGAGGTGGAAATGGTGATTAAGAACGCTTTGTAATGGTCTTTAGATTTTTCCGCCCCCTCCGTTGAAAAGGGGATTCTTGGGTCGATTGATGTGTGAGTGGTGAGTTAGGACTGTCTTTGAGAGAAAAAATAAAAAATCTGCTGAATAACTCTGTGTCTAGTATTCTTGATAAGGCGTCATCAATCCTTTGGAGGATTAATTAACGGGTTTTCTACTAGTATGAAATACACACTGCTGTAGAGGCGGTATTAGTATATTCATCACATTAGGCGTGACTCCGTTTCCAACAATGCTTTACTCAGAAAGGCAATCGATGAGTTAAAAGGAAAAAGACAGCTTGTATTTTATAGGTGGGTTTAACCAAACGTTAGAAGGCAGTGACCCCGAGCTAAAAAAAATTTAACAAAGATAAACAAACTGGAAGAACGAGATGGCAATTCTTTATTATATGGAAAAGAACAGTAAGAATACTGTGTTATAGTCTCCAAGTCTTGAAAGGAGGACTGAAGAACTTTTCGTTGTCCACGTTGACTGAAAATAGGCTAATTGAATGATACTATACTCACGCCAGCCGTCAATGCACGGAATACAGCAGTGCTAATTTGTGATTGATGTATACATGCTTTCATAGTTCAGGTACTCTGCGAAAGAGAGAATATTCAAGATGGCCTTGGGCTGCGAAAGTACTATGTAAGACGACAGGGGTTAAACGTTGATACTTGGCTTTTTATGAGTGGATGTGTATCAGAAAAATTATGTAGTGCGTCGAGTGACTTGAGGATGTTGAACCAATTAGTGATTCTGTTTTATTCAAATATTCGAATGAGTTGTGATAAAACTTGCAGTGTGAGCTCCAAGTAAATTACCAAAGCCTTTTTTATTTTGATTATATTCTTTTTTAAAAAATCAACCATATTGAAATGAATAAAGATTCATGGCCTAATTTAGTGGTGATGAGTGCCTTATGTGAGTTAATAAAGAGTTAATTGTGTGCTTTTGAAAAAAATTTCATTAATCATATTACATTTCACTTCTTTCATATAAGATTCTTAAATGTATATATATATGTGTCTTTTGCTTTAGCATAATAATGATATAGGAGAAGTATATAAAGATAAATATAATTATAAAATTGTAATAATTTTAGGTAGGTTTTTGAGGTATATAATTTTTACAACAGGCGTAATATTATATATATGATAAGTGACTGATATATAGTAGTTATAGGTATATATTAATATAGATAAAATAAAATACTCTTTTTCTATTCTAGAACTGTTTTAATGGATTCATCTGATAATGATACTAATTTATATATATATAGGTGTTTATATATATAGTAGGGAGGCTTTATATACTTAGAAATATGAATAATTAATAAAATAGTTTTATATATATATAATTAGAGGATGTCATCTCAAATTTATCATGAGTGTAGTTATTAATAATATAGGAATAAATAATTATATAATTAGGTGTTCCTAAATATATGGTGATGGTAGTTATTATATTAATATAGTACTAGATATAAGTGATGTAAAGACTATAACTAGGTATATTATTATGTTAATAGCTATCTGTTATCTCCTTAATGGTTTTATATGCTTTTTTTTCCTCCCTCCTAGTCTATGTGGAAGTGGCTGGGCGACGCTATCGAAAGAAATTTAGACTCATGTTGGCTGGTACGTTCAAACCATATATCGTTTTCACACTCCCTTCTGATGTTACAAAACTACATTTTTCGTACATACTCATTTATTGCCTTTCTTCTAGTCTGCCACTCACGTCCATAATTTTCTTTCCATGACTCGCCATTAGTCTTTCCGCGTTGCCGTACAGAACTTCTCTCAAAAGCCTTTTGCCAGATCAATAAATTTTGCAACATAAAAACTCTGCCCATATTCTTACTTATCTTTTCTTAGCCAATAAACCCAATGCCTTAGTGATGAATAACAGAAGATCTGTGCGTTCCTACTTCCAGTTCCTGCATAGTACCCGTGCGTGTTCCTCCCCCAGTCTCGGCTCCCACGAATCACTCTTTAACTTTCTCTCCAACATCTGTTTCGTAGATTTTGCCAGTGGTCCATCAATGATACAATTACTCTCTGCTACGTTAGTCATACAGTTGCTTGCATACTTCCGCTGTTTACGCTTGGTATATGGTATTATATGGTTTTGATAAGCTTGTCCTCCCATTCTATCCTGGCACTTTTTCCCTCCTCTCACACAAATGTTGTAGAACAGGTTACCAAAAGCTCCTCTCACTATCTCAATTCCTATACTACACTTCCCTCGCGATATAGACCAACTCTACTGCCAACTCCATCTAATTCTCCTTGCACATTTGCTCTCCTTTTCATCTGTATATATTGAAGATATATGCGATTTCCTCCAATAGATTCTTTCCATTGTGTCTCTTGTGCTCTCACAATTTCTACTACTCCCAATACCTGTACCGCTTCCCGGCCCTGGTTCTCTGCCACGCGACATATGTCTTCTGTTCTCCATATCACGTATTTAACAAAACGGTTAGACATAACGAGTTTAGTGTTCCGTCCATCTTTCATTCCTTTCTTTCCGGTAGTTTAACACGAGTTTATACTTTCGTCGTTCGAGTGTGTCTAATCCTTTATGTGTTCTAATTTTTATTCTTGCGGGGATCTCATGCCTATCATGACTTTGTCTCCTGCTTAAAAAGCTTTTTTCTGTTTGCAACCAGCTTCATTTTACTTACTCTCGTGTTTATATATTCCGTAGCAAGCTACCCGGTCTAACGCCGTTAGCTCCGTCCTTTGGAACTTACACCGCTGTCCCTGAGTTTAGTAATATTATTATTTAGTATATATTAAAATGGTAATTTTATATATATTTATATGGTATATATGAAGTATATATATAGGTGAAACGGTAGATTTAAATTCAACATAGTATATATGTTGATATATATATAGTATAAGTAATATTTTTTAGAAAGTATTAACTGTAATATATGACTATGATATAGATAAGTTGGCTATTGCGTGAGTATATTTTTGGTCAATTAAATATCTATTTATAGTAATACTTTAGGTTAAAATGGTTAAAGAGACTTAAGGAGACGTAACGCATGTTATCTATATGAGTTAGGTTTATGAATGGTTAATATGCCCCTAAGGTAAAGAATAACTATTAGATAAAGGAAGGATTATGGCAAAATTCCTTTTAAATTTTAAAATATGTTTGCTATCTAACCGTGTTTTTAGTTAGTGATAGTGAATTCACATGATAAGCTTATTGTCTATCGTTGGAAATAACATGAAGAGAGGCCACTGCGTTTCAGTTAGATCTTAGTGATACATAAGAATGTCAAACTTTAAGATCAGTATAAATCTAAAAATTAACTAATTAATATAAGAATCTAAAAATCAAGTAATATTAGAAAGTTTTGGGGATTAATTTCTTAAAAATGGTGTGGAGTTTGGAGTTTAAGATGTTGTTTAAGATGGGATCAATTAGGAGCTCGTTTTTGTGTATGTTAAAGTTTTCTGTGTTGTTTATACAGAAAGAATCGGTAAGTTTTCTAAGGTGTAGATGCTTCTATGTTATTTATAGGTGTCATGTGAGTGATATCTATTGTTTGGTTTTGGAGGCTCTATGTATGCGTGAGGGCAGAGTGGGTGTCTGTTAAGCATCATATTTGTGTTGAATATTGTTCATGCGATGCGAAGTCATGAGGTATACTCCAATATAAGAGCTATTACAGTTAAGGCAAAGGATCTTGTAAATGCATTGTGAAAGTAGAGGATCTGATGATGTTGATTGTGGTTGAGTTTTTGAGAATGGTACGTATAAAAAGAGATTGATATTGGAAGTGTTGGTGAGATTTTAAATTTGCGATTAGGTGTAGTATGTTGGTGAAGTTGATTTGTTTGAACAGAAAGTTAATGTATTTGTGAAGATAAAGGGTAAGGAGGAGAAAAGATTTAAAGGGTTTTTAGTGTTTGTTTTATGGTTATAACATATGTATTTTTTGCTTAACGTAAGACGGTATATTGAAATAATGGAATGTAGTGGGAAGGATTAAACATTCTTCAATAGAAATCTTTGGCTAACCTCGCTCAATCTCAGACCAGGTTCTAGGAACTTGTGTGCAGTTACAAGAGGATCTGTTAATACAAGTTTTGAAAATATTGCGAAAAAAGAATGATTTAATATTATATTTATATATTGAATGATAAGGGTGGGATGAATTTGTCTATAGACGGTGCAGAAACAATATAAGAGCCTTGCTCGAGTCAGGTCACATATATAAGGATTAGAGTGAGGGGTGTATGAACCTCGAACTCTGTGGCTACAGAGAACACTCGTCTATAAGCATTGACTAAATTTAGTTGTCATGAAAATCAGTTAGGACTTTTTTTTGATGGCCGGACTGCGATCACAAAATAATGAGACACTTAGGATCCTCCTGCATGTTGATCCACTAAGGTGTTCATTGAAAGGGTGATTATAGTGTGAGTGGAAATTCTGTGTAGAGTAATTGTTGGCCAGAACTCCCCAGAGAGAGAGACAAATACAAAAAACAATGTGGAAAACGAAGTAAGAAAATAGGAGCGGAGAAACGGATATCTCCGAATTAAATCGAGAGGTTAAAGAGATATGTGACATAATTATTTTTCAGGATAAAAGATAGATTGTACGGTTCTTTCACAATTTAATTGTTTGTGGCCAAACGTGGGGTATTGTGCTGCGAAATGTTTCCTCGAGTTGGGATTCCCATCTTTTCGCTGAGTTATTGAAAATGTAAATGAAACCTGCGCTCAAGAGTGCCATGGCGTGACACTTTCAAAATGAAAATACTGCACATCATACATTTTATACTGTAAAACAGACCCTGAATACTTTAATATTTACTCATTACCTAGAAAGAATTTTTGTTGCGGTATAATCTGAGTTCTTCATAGCTTCTGTCGCTGTCCATTACTGAAAATCACTTGGGAAAGCCACTTTTAGTGAAAGTGTGAAAACTATTTAAAATTTTTAATTAACCATTCGATGACAACGTCCGAAGTTGGTGATATTTTTCTACTTTAAAAAGGCATTAAAACCTTTCTTAGAAAACACCATGCGGGTCGCTCTACAATGGTGGCTTACGCATTCTTAATGGTTTGTAATAGATAATTTATATTACATAAGGTGATTTGCCGTATCTCATGAATTTGGACGCTTTTTCTTTTAAATAAAATTGCGTAAAGTTAAACTTAACTCAATTTTAAAATCTTTTTAAATTAATTGTAAATTTTGTGTTAATATTTCTATGATTAGATGGCTTTACGGTGCCCGTTAATATCAAGAGTGTGCCTCTCTTGTTTGGCTTTAAACCATCTATCTTAGCAGTTTTCACCTCACACACACATCACACACTACATCATCACACACCATAACACTGCCTTCTACTCACTATCTTATCATCCCTCGTAATTATGGATACATATATAATATGCTAACGCATACCTTAACCTATACCCAATATTATTTATATATAGTGAGGATAAAAAAAAAATAAAAGGGTATTATATATTTTTTTTTACTGGGAGATGAAGAATTAATATATATATATATAATATATATATTAATAATATATATTAATAATTAATAATATAATATATATATAATATAATTAATAATTATATTATTATATATATATTAATATTATATTATATATATATAATAATATATTATATATATAATATATATATATTATGTGTGTGTTAGTGTGTATCGTGTGTGTGTGTGTGTGTTGATATATATAGTATGTGTTGTTGATTGTGTTGTGTGATGGTATGTGTTGATGTGTATGTGTGTGTGAAGTAAAATGCGTAAAATGCAACTACCAATATATTTTAGGACGAGCTTAGATACTTAGATATTAAATATTTATATATATATATATTATACTATAATATATATATATATATATATATATTATATATATATAAATTATATATATATATGGTAATTTAGTATATTGAGTTTGTTCTGATTTTTACCAATTTGTGATAATTGTAATATTAGTAATTAAACATAATAATTATTAGTAATATTTATATTATATATTAGATAAGTAGTGAGTGAGATATTAGTTGTAGTAATAAAGTAGTAAATACTTATCTCACGGTGAAAATTCTGCCTCATACCCCTCACCACCCTACCCCCCCCCCCTCCCTACTACCATATACCCTATAATATTATTAATAACTATATATAAGGTTAAATTGATATGATATATATATATATGAGTTATGTTAAGTTATATATATATATATATAGATGAGTAAAAATTATGGTAGTATAGTGTTATATTATTATAATATTGATATTACTCTATTATTCGGTATTACTTGAGTGTGATCTTTGGTAGATTGAGGTTTATATATATAATTAGCAGTATATATATATATGAGAGGACTATTATAGGTGAGTGAAATAAGGAATAGAAGTGAGGAAAAAAGTTGAAAGAACAAATATAACTTATTAGTGATTTAATAAATATCTGAGCATATAGTATATATTATATATTAGATATATATATATAAAATATACACCGCGAGAGATGAATTGTACATTAGAGTAAATTAAACATAGATAAGCTCACTCAAATTCGTCAAGCAGTACACATAATTGAACTCGAAGGTGCGAATTAAAATATGAGGTGTTGGGATAAAGTTTTAATAATCATTTTGGTTTATAATGATGTCTAGGTTCTTTGTAATTGAGAATGTTCTGATCGAGCAGATTCAAAGTATATCTATATTTTATTCTTTTATTTTAAGTAGGGTAATTAAATTATAGGACTTTGTCTTGACATTCAATACTTTTTTTTCTTTGAGGGAAATAATCTCTAAATATTTATATAAATTTTTCATTTTATAGATTGTCTCTTTACCCGTTGAATGAATGGTTTATTATGAGAGAGATTGCAGATGATCTCTAGACTGGTTCTTTCCACCATTCTCTATATTTTTTTGTATATCTGCATATTTCAGGTTGATGCATCAATACTGTGTATATCAATAACCCTTATGAGCAATACGTGAGCAAGAGATCTTGTTATAGGGAACGATGTTAAATGAGGGAGAAAAGGTATAATAACACCTGTCAAATCTTGGTTAGAAAATATCTAAAATAATATAAGTACAAAGGGCGTGCCAGAAGTACCATGCCAGCTTGAGTGCGTCACGTCTTGACGGCTTGTATGTTCGGTATGCCGAACTGCGGTTACTTCTCTGCCTTTCGGGATACCAGTTATCTAAGATCGTGGTAGGAGAAAAGACGTGGCCTTATTTGGTCGGTTTCATTTTAAATTATATTAAAATAAATTGAATAAAGAGTGAGTGATTGTATCTTTTTCGATGAGTAAGGATGTAGGCAATTTTACTGTGTTGACACTGAATTAAATACACAAGCGTATCCATCGAGTCGTTTTTTATTTAGACTCCTGATACATATAGCTTTGTGGCACTCAAAATTGAGTTCTGCTTTATTATTATAATATAGATTTTTAAAACCATCATGTAATTTTAGTAGTACGGCTAGTCCGTATAAGAATTACAAATAGGTATTCATCAGTTTTATTTTCACTTTCAGTGTATACTCAAATTGTTTTTTCCCAATTTTCATTTAAACTCAAATATATTTTTCTTATGTATTCAAAATATAATGATGGTAGTGGATGTGGTAATATAAATGAAATTAAATATTATATATTATATGAGTTTTATTGGTATATTTATATATTTACAAACAGGCGTATATATATATATATATATATAGTATATGTTAAATGCAAAGAACAATTGATTAGATAGTATATAGTAAGGTAAAGAAGTTAACTGCTCTTAGTGGCGGTCCGGCACTTTTTGAACCACCGCCATGTTGCGCATGAGGACAATTTACCCGGTGCGTTACGACTGAGCTATCTCTACACAGAGCCAGAAATTAACTATATTAGAGTATCAGAACAGTTATAAAGTATATCTTTCTATTCTCCCTTCTAAGGCGACATCACCAGGGTCCAGCCTGTCCTATCCTCGTTCTTTATATTGTGTAGATGTTTAGAATGTTGTCTATGGAAATATAGGCGGCCTTTTACTTAGTAATGGTGAGGATATATAAAGCTGAGATTAAAAAGGAAGAAGATGATTTATGACAATAGGAGGGCTAAAGAATAACTTGAGCAGTTCGTAACGCGAGTTGCAAGCTACCGGCCAGTTGCGACTGAGGACAATTATGTTACCCCGTGCGTTACGACTGAGCTTATTCCTCCAAGTCCAAAAAACCTTTAAGGCATTCAAGACAGTTATAAAGCAACGAAGATCTCCTTTCATCTTCATGCGCCTTTCTCCTTATATAATTGCGCTCATAGTTCTAATGCTAATTGGTTAACGATCATACTCTTAGATATATAATAATCGAGGAATTAGGACAATAGCTGGAGGTACACTTGACTGAGACGGTAGGATGTCGCTTGTAAGGGAGCTCGGTTGCTTTGTTGTTTATAACTGATGTGTCGTTTGCGATCCTAATATATTTAGTTCCTTAGAGATGGTATGTAGTCTCTCAGTCGTAAACTGCCGATGGATGGGGTTATGAAAGAATTTATGGTAGGGTCCCTGTCGCAACTGAGGCGGGGTTTCAATCCCGGAGAAGGCAGTAATTCTTACCTTCCCACTTATGTATCGATACTTTCCATTTAACATTCTAAACCAAAGCGCATAGCTTATTATAAGTGCTGATATATTTAATTTATCCAGATATAATGATTTAGGAGTAAATGGGTATAATAGATGTATTAGAGGGTTGCTATATATCCCTATATCCTATATATTAATATGCGTAGTATATATATATAAGAGTGATTTTACTTGGCAAATGCAGTAGGGTTACCATGTATATTATAGAGTAATAATAGGAGTATTAGTAGTAGATAAAATAGATATTGGCATACTATAGACTATAATATATATATATATATAGTATAGAGTATATATATAATGTATATTTAAGTAAATTAGGACTGTGAAAGTAAACGTATTAATGGTAAGTGAAATAAGTGGATGATGTGTACATTATCACAGTAGTTGAAGTTATTAATGTGTCTCAAGCTAATTTGATATATATAGTGTAATAGCTCAGAGTACTGGATGGCATATAGTTTCGGATAAAGTTTATAATAAATAATGTTATATATATATATTATATATTAAAATTATATAGGTATGTATGTGGTGGTATATAATATTGAGGAGGGTTTCTGATATAAATCTCTAGTATGAGTATATTATATATGTTAAGTAGTAGTAAAGTTGTAAATCTAATGAGGATAGGTTGCTAGTGAGTGCTATATAATATACTATTGTAGTGAATTAATATAAGTATTAAGTTCATTGATGGCGTCATTATAGAGTCTCTACATTGAGTATAATATATTTATATAGTACCATGTATGTATCTATTCTTCCTCTTATTTGTATACATATCGGGAAAGTGACACTTTCTTTCTATTATCTATTTGATAAAATTAAGAACATTAGACGAAAATTTGGAAACTCTGGTAATTATGTTAGTTTGGGTAGACCTTACACTAGTTTTGGTTAATTAAGTTGAGTCATTACCTTAGATACTAGAGATAAAAATTAAGGTTTAGATAAATTCTAATAACCTATATTTCAGTAACAATTTGTTAGTTCATGTCCTGTTATATATATGAAGATATATATTTGGTAATCAGTAATAAGCTAACGCTAGTATTGGATGCATAGAGAATAATAATAGGATTAGCAGCTGAGTAATGTTAAGATTACAAATCTGTTGTAGGTTTTAAACATTTTTGTATCGCTAGATCAAGTTCGTCGTTTGAATTAATATTTTTATCCATGAATATATATATTATTTTATAAAAAAAAAAAAAATTATTTTTTTACAATATAATATAAAAAGAAATCCGGCCATGCCTTAAGGCATGGCCGGATTCATTTCATGAAAGTAAAATTATATTACAGTTTATTTTTTTAAATAAATATAAAAAGAAATCCCGCCATGCCTTAAGGCTATGCAGGAATCACCTCTTGAAAGAAGTGTTTTTAAAATTATAATATAATTTTAAAATTATATTATAATTTTAAATTTTTTTATAATATTATATTACAGTTTGTATTTTTTTAATAAAATTATTTGATAAAGTAACTATATTTGTATATAAAAGAAACCCTTCCTCATTTCCCTTCTGCTGGATTGAACCTGGGCTCTAGCAGATAAACCGCGTATGTGTTTGACCACCACCCCTTGATGGGTGATATATTCACTACAGGAAACATTCTCGCGCTCTTCCTTTTAGTCCATCCTTTGGTTTGACCTTATCTTTAGGTGATTTTTTATCTTCTAAGTGTGGTCAAACACATACGCGTTTATCTGCTAGCGCCCAGGTTCATTTTCTGAACAATAGGAGAAGATTTACTTAAGTGAGGACGGACTCAAATTACAAAGGAAAGAAATACCTATGCAGCCACTGCGGGCGTGAGGGGAGAAGGATGAGCAGTTATCTTATCAATATATATATGGTGATAATTGGATGGACTACACTTTTCTTTTCTAGATCATTATATATATATTATTGTTACATTAACTTATATTATACCCTACTATGCTTTCTTATTATCTCGTATAATGCTTTAGTGATATATAGGGCGGTGAGCTCCTTACTTATTAACTTTCACTATTACATCTATTGAGTAGTACAGTAAGATATATAAAATAAGGTTATAGATAAAAGATAAAGAAAGTGATATAATATAGATATATATATATAATATATAATATATATATATATATAATATTATATATATATATATATTATAATATATATATATATATCATATATATATATATATATATATATCTAGTAATATATATAATATTAATATATATTATTATAATATTATATATATTATAAATTATAATATATATATTAATTATATTATATTATTATATATATATTTAATTAATATATAATATATATTATTATATATATATTATATATAATATATTATATATTATATATATATATATAATATATTATATATTATTATATAATATATATATATTTAATATAATATCATATAAATATTAATTATATAATTATTAATATATTATATAATAGTCTTTCTTTAATTACCAATATGTATTTTAAAAACTATAGAAATGATTCAGCAAAAAAATAACAAATTAACATGTACAAACTAATTGCCTATGAACATAATCTCCTCCCTCATTTATTCATCTATTCTCATTAATCTATCCCTTCAAGATTTTCTCCCATACTTCTTCAGCCCGCCTTTCCCCCTTGCTACCTACCGGCCGCCAACACACAAAAATTTATTTCATTGTACTCCTAACATTTCGTAAGAGAACGAAAGCTTATTATATATTACAATTATCTTTTTAAATAAAATTATTTGATCATAAGCACACACACACACACCACAACACACACACAACACCACACCACACACACACACTACACACACATACAATTCAACGCACTTAACACACACCACAATCATAATAATATATATATTAATATATTAATATAGATATAAAATATTTATATCATTAATATATCATATATATATATTTAATATATTAAATATTATATATTATATAATATAAATATATTAATATTATATAATATTTATATAAATATATATTAAATTATATAATATATATTATATTTAATATTATAATATATATTAGTATATATAATTAATTATATAATATATATATAATATATTATTAATATATATATATATATATATATTTATATATTATTATTATTAAATATTATATAATATATTTATATATATATAAAATATATTAATATTAATATATATATAAATAATATATATATATTATAATATATATATATATATATTAATATTAATAGTAGGTATAACGCTAGATTAGGGTATACTGTGAGATAGTAGTAACTATATAGCGTTTATTTGACAATCTGACTTAGAGTAGTAGTTCTGATTAGTGAAGTTCGATATTCTACTTCGGTCAAAACTGAGTATTATATATAGGGTAAATAGATATTTTAGGTTAATCTTTTATATATATTATATATTATATATATTCGATCATATATATATATATATATTATAGTTCACCTATAAGTGAACGTGACACTGAGGGGTAATATTGAGAAAATTTGGCTATACCGTTTATATGTTAGGATAATATATTATTTCTATGTAAATCAATTACAGTTTACGTGAGCATATTAGTATATATTGAGTAGGACTCACACATTACCCATATATGAATTTCTCACGAACAATGACTCGTTAACTAGCAAAACAACTCACACACTCTTCATTATCCACGCGGAGTAATGACACATAAAATAACCAATCTTTTTGATTTCAGGAAAAGATAATACTCGCAATCGATGTTGAGCAAAACTCTCATAATTAATAAATAAATATGCTCTTATCAAGTATCATAACCTATCATTTATTAATAACTTCTATTTACACTATATTAGTCTCGTACGCCAACAAGTTACATAGTGCATGCTCTGAGTGGCCTTGAAACCTGCAGTAGTCTCGCGCGCTAGCAAAAGTTGCCAATACCGATGTTTTTTGCCCATTCCGAAAATATATTGAGTGTTGTCTTCTTAGAATACCTATCTTTATGAGCGTGTTGCGAGCCGTACGAGAGGGACAGTATGGCACCAAGGGATCCCCCCCTTGCGAATGTCCGCTCCGCGGGGTTAGGCGAGGAAACCTGCTCTATTCAATACTCGTTATATCAATAATGCTCTTCTTATACCCGTGATAAACTGTGGCATCCTTTATCCATCTGTTGTTATGTGATGGGTTAAACAAAAAAACAACATTGGTTTCCAGAACGAGTGGTATAAGACAACATGCTGCTTAAAGATGCTCAACTTCGGAGTATAGCCCGGGCATTCTTCGCTTGCGAAAAAAAAGTCTATTATTACAAGGTACGGTGTGAATTAAATAATTAACATTACAATATTTTAAACAAATTAAATTTTAAAAAGCGTTATTATTTTTTTAGTTTGTTTATTATATTATTTCCGGTAAAATGTCTCGTTAACTGATTTAATATAAAAATGATATTTATTGTTCTTGTAGCTGTTATAGTTTTGTTAGTTTACTAATTTAGCTGGCTATTTACGGTAGATGCTCCAGGTAACCATATTATATAATATATATATATATATATAGATATATTATATTATATATTATATATATAATATTATATATATATATATACTATTTATGATATTAATATATATTAATATATTATATATTATTAATATAATATATATAGATATATTATTATATTAATAATATATATATATATATATATATATACTATATATTAATATATAATATAATATATATAATATATTATATATATATATTATATATACATAATATATTATTAAAATATATATTTATATAATATTATATATATAAATAATTTATATATAAATATATATATATAATAATATATTATTTATATATATAATATAATATATTTAATAAGTATTAATATATATATTAATAATATATATAATTAATAATATATATAATATATATATATTAATAATAAGTATAGTATTAATTAATTTATTAATATAATATATATATAATATATATATAATATATATACTATATATTATATATATATATAACCCCTATAAAAATATATACTCCGTTACTATCTGAGACTCTTATCATGATACCACCGATTCTAGTCAACAACTGCCGACAGGAAGTGCTTTCGGACTACCTCCAGCGCGTGTCAGGTTGGACCAGCATCTTATTCTATATACCCATAATATTTAATACTATGAGCCTATTTGCAACACTTTCATAACATCCAAATTCCCAACATCCATTATATTAGCAAAAAGGTTTATAATAGTTAGCCTATTATTTCTTCTACTCACTCGAAGGTACACACCTTATTAGCTTAATATATCCTCCCGCTTACCACCATTGCTTTTAGAGAGCTCTTATACTGATATATACCTCTTTTCTATTCAAAATATATTATAGCCATCTCGGTGACTTAGCCTTACTATGTATATATATTATATTAAAGTTATATAAAAGCTATAATTCCATATAGTCTCATTTCCGCTTATATATAAGTTATATTCATATTTAGTATATATAGAATGTAATATTTATTCCAGTAGTATATAATATATATATATATGATTATGCTTGTTGTAGCCGCTTTAAAATACAGTGAGTCGAGTACATTTATATATATTATATATATATATATATATATATTATATATAAATGATTAAGGCGTGACGATTCTAGCTATGTACTTGATTACTATATATATATCAGAACCGCTATAATAAAATTTCTCTATACCTCTTAATACCCTCCTATATACTATATATATATACCCCTCATGTTAAATATATTTTACTATTATATATATATATATATATAATATATATATATATATATATATATATATTATATAGATAGTTATATAGGTGAGCAGATACAGATAATACTGGACTATATATTAAATTATAATAAAAATATTGATGGTTGTTTTCACTCGAATTTATAAATCAAAATTTATCTTAACGGAGATCACTCTTATGTCATTTAATTTTCAAGTTCGCTCAAGCGCGCTACCAAGCAACTTAAAACCCCTATATTATTTCTTAATAAACTACCCTAAATGGTATAGTATCCTCGCTATATGTATTATTATAATATATACAAAACAATTTCTATTCTGACATTAGCTACTACATTCCCGTTAAGTAATAACAAATATTATATATATATTTTTATGTTTGGACCCTACCTCGTCAATGTAGGGTAGTTAACCGGCAAATGTAAAGCTAGCTGAATTATTAGGATGAGCCATAAAAAAATGGACTCATATACTACTTGCCTCTATGTATAGTGAATAATTTTCGATTTCTGATTGAATCATTAAGTTTTTAAGGAAAATATGTTCCAATACAAGTTACAAAATAATCATACATTATGGTTTATATATTATTATTCCATTTACTTATTATTATTATTTATTATTATTATTATTATTATTATTATTACTCTGTATTATGTATTATATATTTTTGATCTCTTATTATTTATTTGATACACTCTCAAATAGTGTATGTGTTCTCTTGCCTTACTCCATATTTATATATAGTAGTCTGTGAGTATATGTACAGTTTTAGTCTCTGCTCTCTCACGCTCGACAGGGACGTTATTTTTCGACTTCATTGTAGTAGCTAGTAAGTAGTAGGTAGCTCTCAATAAGGATTCCATAGACTTGCTATAATAAGGTAACAAATGTAATTCATAGTTATATGATAATATACGTAAAACTCAGTAAAACATTAAATTAGACCGATAATAATGTACCGTGTAACTTATAGGTGAGTATCTTCTTTCTACAGTATTAACGGAATATAACGCTATATATTATATATATACTACAAGGGATTTACTTGCACGTACCTCCCGTTATATTAGGTATACCATAATACTCTCATATACTAATAAATCACACTTCATCATCACTATATATACTATATTTATGATCTATAGTATAACCCTTATTCCTCCCATTTATGCAAATTATTATTATGTATATACCCTATTGTATTGTATACTACACATCTTACTATACTCTCAATATCTGGTATCGTACTGCTCTATTTTCATATAGTAATTGTTCCATCTTAGACCTCTATATATCGCAGTCTTAATAAATATTTATACTAATATATTAGTTTATATTTTAATACATAACACCTTATTTCTTGAAATGAAATTATATATATATATCATGTTAAGAGCTTATATATATATTACTACTCACAATTTAATTATACTTGTACTTTATTCTTGAATAAAATATACTATTCCCACCTTTTAAGCTCAGTTTACTGAATATTAATAATTATTTCTTATAGTGTATAATCTTTCAATATAAAGTAATGTGAATATATATATATATATTCTTATATATATTATAATAATAAATATTTAGATATTATTGTTATGTGTGATGGTAGATTCTCATTAATATATAAAACTTAATTTATATTAATTAGTATTTTAAACAAGTAAAAAATTTATAATTTTTTGGAAATAGATTTTTATATATTTATTTTGTTTAATATTTAAACTAGAAAATCCTCATACTACTACTGATATAATATAATGTGCTCAATATGTACTATACATATATATTTCACCCCCTACCAAAATCTACTCATTCTTTATCATTGACAATTCTTACATACCTCTGTCCACATATGGCCCACCTTAATTGAAGGTATAGCTAGCCACCTGCTTCCAGGAAGCTGGCTGTCAGCCACCGCGGCGGTTCCACTGATCGAGATAGAGAAGATATATTAGAGAGGAAGTTTGACTATGTTGAGGGGGATACTTAGAGAGTCAAGAGCACCCCAGAAGGAGGTGCTCTATTGTCATTTAGAAATTGATGTGACAATTAATTGTGCGAAGTTGCGTTGCAGGGGTGCCATCTTTCAACTTCAAAGTCTAACATTTGCATAAAGACAGAAAGGAGATAAATATATAGTATATATATATATATATATTATATATATATATATATATATATATATAATATTAATATATATAATATATATAATATATTAATATATATATATATATATATATATATAGATATATAATATATATACTAATATACTAATTAATATATAATCATATATATTAATATATAATTATATATAATATATATATATATATATTATATTATATATATATTATTATATATATATATATATTATAATATATATATTATAAAATATATATAAATATTATAATTAATATATATAATATATATATTATATATTATATTATATAATATATATATAATATATAATAGGAGTAACTATATGACTATATATATATCATCCATTTTAGTAGCTGATTTTTATTCATATCCTCAGTATATATAAAGGGCCTAGCTTCCCACTTTGAGTGAGGATGAGCTCAGTCTATATTATATTATGATTGATAAGGTTCACTTAATGATAGTACTCAAACTATGGACTCCATAATATAAAGGACGATATTATAAGTGGTTGTATTACTATGTTAATACTGTTTAGGTTAGGTTTTAATTTAGGTTAATTGGTTTACTAGGTTAGAGTTAAGTTAGTTATAGTAGTAAGGTTTATAGGTAATATAGTTATTAGATAGTGTTAGTAGTTACCCAAAATTTAATTAGTATATCAACCCTAAAAATTGATTAAATAACGATTTACATTATATATTGATTTTCGCCTCTTGGTAGATTCAACCGCGTTATTAAATATGCACATAATATATATTATATTAATATATATATTAATTAATATATAATAATTATATATATATATTAATATATATTATATATATATATAAATAATATTAGAAATATAATTAATATATATATTAATATAATATATATATATTAATATATATATATATAATATATATAAAATATATATATTTAATTTGTTATAGTATAAATAATATAAAATATAATTATTATCACAATATTGAAATCAAGAAACTAAGTTTATTGATATAATCTTTAAATTAATAAATATATTAGTAGCTATTAATAATATATATCTGAACAATAACATAAATTTATATTCTTCTGAATGGTTAATCATAAGTTTTTCAATAGAAAATTCCATTTTCAACTATTCAAGCGAGAAAATAGAATGCGATAACATTTTCATTATTATTATATTATTATTATTATTATTATTCATTATATATTATTTATATAGATGTATTAATATCATTATTTCAAATCAATGTTTTATTTGTTATAATAAATTTACCCACTAAATATATTATTTATATTATTATTATTCTATTATTATTATTTACATTATATATATATATGATTTATTATTATTTATTATTTTATTTATTAATAATTATATTCTATTCTCTCATATATTATATTATATTTTATTATATTATTATATTATATTAAGTAAAGCTTTGTACTCTAGTGTATAAGATTCATACTTGGCTGTTTCATCAAAAAGTTTAAACTTTTTTTAAAAGTTTATTATTATTATTATTTCTAATCTAATTTTATCCATTATATTATTATTATTATTATTTTTTTTTTATTATAATATTTATTATTATTATTATTCATTATTTATTATTTATTTTAGTATTTTTTTATAAGTACTTTAGTAGTTTATGAGTAATTCATAAAATTGACTGTCACGTCAATATTAGTAGTGAGTATGTGTTGAAATTAAGATAGTGAGTTCTGAGTGAATCAAGTAGTATGTGAGATACCATCTCTCTTCATTTTTTTATAATTCAGGCAGGAACTCTGTGTCCACAATACTGCATACAATACCTATAAAAATACACATAGCCATATAATGCTTTCCTAATTAAGTTACCAAAAATCCAACCGGTATATTAAATAATATATTATCCCTAATGAATGAGATATTTATATTAAAATTATGGTATATTACATTCTAACCCCAAAAATCTCATCATATGTTATATATAAGACTTTTCCACTTTCCAGATAAGAAATAGTATAGTATAAGATATATAGATAAGATAGACCTATATATATGTCGCATTAATTAGATTATACTATATATATAGTAGAGTATATGGGGATATTATGAATATAATATAATATATATATATAGATATATATATTATAGTATATAATAGTAAGAAGAAAATTTTAAAGTATAGTAGTAGTACTCTTAGAATGAAGCTATATTATAGAGTAAAGCGGGAATATTTAATAGAGTAATGAGGTTTATTGTAGTAGAGTAAATACGATCTTATTTAAAAAAGCTTGTTGGTAGGAAGTATATAATATAGTTCTATATATATAGTATATATATATTATATATTATAATACTATTTTTATATTGGGTAGCCTGAATAATCATACTGTATACCTTTTAATAGTATAAAATAAGCTAATGAAATAGCTCCTAAGTATTGTCATATTATTAGAGTAGTGAGCTATACTATATATATTATATTATATATGATATTATATAAGTATATAATAAAATAATAAATAAATATATATATATTATATAAATATTATATATTACATTAATTAGATAATAAGAATATTTATGAGACTTAGAGATTATAAAGTGTAATAATAATACATTATAGATTATTATATATATAAGTATATATATATATATTATTATTTGACTTATTATAATATAATATATATATTATATTATATATTATATATAAATATATTATATAATAATATGAACAACTAAATTGTATATATATACCTTAGTTTATTTTCTTATTTTCTCATTTTTAAAATAATTAGGTTATAAATATGTATAAATATATAATTATATAATATGAAGGTGACAAGAGTATTAGTGAGAGACTAATAACAATAAGTAGACGTTCCATATACTTCATCTTATATAATAACATTATTCCATCTCGTATATTGATTATATATAGTACTAATATTATATATTATAATATATATATTATATATCAAGTTGTTATTTTAGCAATTTAAATTGTAAAAATTAACTGCCGGTTGTACAGCAGTGTATCGTTTAATTACTCTACAGTTAATTAATATATATAATATTTAATATTATAATAATAAATAATGTATTATATTAATAATATAAATACTTAAAATGAGCTTATATATACTGTTTATATTACTTTACTGGTAATATTATTATTGCTTTAAAAATATAAGATATTTGCCATATCTAATGAAAATATATTTTGATAATAGGCAATAACTAACAATATATATCTGTAATTATATATAATGTTATTTTATGTTGCAACTTAAATATAAAGAAAGTTTATTAGTCTATTATTATAAAACGAATAGTAATGGTAGCACAGGGGGCTTCACCCCCAATTGTATGAGAGAATTTTTTGATGGTGTTTTTATTTGTTTATAAATTATACCTATGTGGCCGTTCGTTTCTTTTGTGAGCTGTCCGTGGTAGTTCTGATACATAGTATGCATACATAATAAAAAAAAGATACAATTATATTGGGCATAAGATAAATATCAGGTAACCTAATATTTAAATAATATTTATTTTATATTACAAATTGTAGGTTACTTATAACAGTATTGGTTATATATAAAATTTATATATGAACTGTAACATTCTTATGTATTTTCCATTCATAGTTTTGTTAATATTTATTCATATTGCAGGCTTTTATTGGAGTAGTCTTTTACAGTATACTATTTTTGAGTGAGTAATATAGCATTACTGAGTTGGTATGGAAGAAGTTTTATATGTTATTAGGATTATAGTGAATTAGTATATAAATAATAATTACTCTATCTCAGGGATATTATATAGTTAGCTGTTTATTGGTTTCAGCTACATCTGGTGAATGCATAAAGGAATAAAATGATACACCAGACTGGTACTTCGGACTTGACAGATGTTATAATGCTTATATGTATATATCATATTTACACACATTACGTACTCAGCTACCGAGTTAGTTTTGGTTGCAGATGATCTATTGCTATAGTTCTTCTAGCGTTATTATAAGCACCGATATTTATATATAGATAGAGGCTAATCTACGTAACTATACTAATAGTACTATAGGTCCGTATATATATGTATATTTACGGTATATTTTAGGATGTTAACTTGCTTAGTAAGCTACCTATAACACGAATCTAAATGTAGATATACTTTTCTATCTGGTGTCTACAAGTGCCCCTTATATGTTTTATTATAGCATATATTCCCGTGATGATATGTAGGACTTATGTGATCTAACCATACAGATAGTATCCCGTGAATCGCATATACCTTTGCCAAGCAGTTAATGGTGAAAAATATCAACCAAAT
>JABUQX010088856.1:0-20933 GCA_015478945.1 Trachelipus rathkii | reverse complement strand
AATATATGGGCAATTTATTAGGGGCAACTCTTTTAACTCTTCTTTTCATTTCGTATCTAATACTTGCATTACATTACCAATTGTTCGCAATAATGACTCTTAGTTGTTTGCATTGCTTTTTCATTATCTACTATATTTGATTGTTATTTTTTGCTTTATGATCATTTATTATATTATGTATTATTATTATTATTCCATTGATTATTCATTTATATTTATTTATTTTATTATTTTCATTCATTTATTATATTATTATTTTATATTATTATTATATTATTTTATTATTTAGATTATGTATTATTATTATTATTATTATGATTTGATTTTATTATTTTATTATTATTTATCTTATTATTATATTATTTATTTTATTTTTTATCAACTATTATTATTTATTATTATTATTATTTATTTTTTCTACTCATTTATTATATTATTATTATTATTATTATATTATTATTATTATTCATTATTATTATTTTATTATTATTATTATTAGATTATTATTGATTATTTATTTATTCTATTATTATTATTATTATTCATTATTAATTATTATTTATTATGTATTATTATTATTCTTCACTTGTCATTAATGGTAGTGGCTGTATAATAGTTTTTAGTATGGTGTTAGATAGACTATACGTTTTTAGTGACTATAGCTTTATTTGTTTAAAAACAATAGTGCGCGAAAAAAAGATATTAAGTACAGAAAATATATATATTAATACTATATATGTATTATATATATAATATATTATATATACTTCCTTTAAAAACTATATAAATATATTAATATATATATAATATATATATTATATATATACAATATCATATTTACTATATATAATATATATATCAAAAACTATATCATAATATATATATATAGTATAATTTAGAAAATTCACCAACTAATAATATTACACGGTATTTATTTATTTCTTCTTATTCAGATTACTTTACTAACCCATAATTCATTGTAATCTACTTACACGCATGTACTTGCTATGTCTATATATTTAATCTTTATAAACACATTCATAGGATATGAATTCAATTATAAAAAAATAAATAGCTGAAGAAATGTTCATAAATGATATATTGATGATTTTTCTTTTATGTTTTAATTGTTTTATTGTTATATATATACAGGAGTTTAATTTAGTTCTATATGCATATGATTTATCGTAATTGCTCTTTTGAGGAAATTTATATTTCATCCCCTTTCAAAGGACGATTAAATTTCAATGTAGATTTTCGAGAGACCAGAGTAACCAACGAGATGAGATAAGATAGAGTATACTTATATGATGAGTGTACGATAAGTTATATATACTATATTATTAATTAATATTATAATTTAATATATATATATAATTTAATCTTTATTATATATTAATTAACTATAATAATATATATTACCTATATAATATATATAATGTAATTATATTGATTAGATATTAAAAAGTAATAAATTTGAAATATACTAATTAGTGATATAATCAGGATAGAGCGAATATAGCGTTATAAATGATCATAGAATAGTAAAATGAAATATATTATAGTAATTAATAGATTAATAGTACAAAGTATTCAATCAAATGGACTTATTATAGAGACTATTTTGTGAGGGATTGGAAGAGAATGTTAACTTACAATTACATAGATATTATAATTTTACTGTAATATTAATTATATTAATCTAAATATATAATCTTTTTATATTATTATATTAGTATTACTATATTATTAACTATATATATCTATATTAATAATTATACTAATGTATACTATACTATATAATATATATATGTATATAGTATATTATTAGATATAATTAATATATTTATTATATTATTAATTTAATTGTAATTTTAACTTTATTTTTATATTATAATGATCATATATTATATATATGTATGTATAATATTATATATATATATATAATCTATACTATTATTATATATTAATATAATATAATATTATTAATAATATTAACTTTATTATATAATATAATATAATTATTAATCTAATATATATATTAATAATATAATATTATTTTTATTTAATAATTAAAATGAAAAATTCTATATATTAATATATTATAATATATATATTAATATATAATATTATATACATATATTATTATAATATGTATATAATATTGTTAATATTATATATTAATTTAATTATATATACTTATACACGAAACATATACTAATTTATATAACTTAATAATATATATATAATATTACTATATTAATATTATAGTATACTATTAATATATTAATTATAAATAATATATAATATATAATAATATATATATGATTATATAATATATTATAGATATATATTATAAGTAATACTATTACATATTAATTATATATAATATAGTATATATATAATATATATATATTAATTATATATATATAATATCAATTATATATATTAATTATAATTATTTATATAATTATTAATATATATTATAGAATATACGATAGAAAAGTATAATTATAATACTTAGTATATATATAATACTATATTTATATTAAATATATTAATATATCTAATTAAATGATATAAATTATTAAAGTTAAATTAAATAGAAGGAAGAAATTATTGTAATTCTGTCTATATTCATCAAATATTATATATTATTATATATACTATTAATACGATATACTATATTATATTTATAGAGATATATTTATTTTAGATATACATTATATATATCTAATATATATATATATTATATTTATTATATGAAAATTTAGAGTTTAGTATTCGAGAATATTAATATATCAAGGTATATAAAATTTTAAATATTATCTATTCTACGATTTATCAGTATAATATACTATATATATATATAGTAATATACTAATATATAATATATATATATATTATTATTATATTTTTAATATATTACTTAATATATATTAATTTATACTATTTATAATTAAGACACACACACCACACTAACTTAACATCAAATATATTATTAATATATATATTTAATATATAATATATATATATATATATTATATAATATTATATATATATATTGTAATTTCATTTTGTATTTAAGTCTTACCCTTAAATACGCTATTACAAGGTCTGTTACTGAACTGGATATCTGAGAGGACCATGGAGCTTCAGTGGGCTGCTTTATTCTTAGAAACCATAAAATACATAAGCCCATCCCTCTCACAGAACGCCGCTAGGAATTTTCAATAAAAGTTTACATGAGTACAAATACAAATTTAAGTTAAAAAGAAGACAATAAATTAAAAAATAAAATTGAAAGTAAATAAAAAATATAAAAAAATGTAGTAAAGTATAATAAATAAAAAGTGTATGTATCGGACAGAAAACAAGACAACAACACACCACCATTAATATATATATTATAGAAACAGTCATTCTAGAAGCTAGGATTATGCTGTATAATTAGACGATCCACTTCGCTACCCATGGGTCTGTTTTGGTATTAAATATGTTATTATAAGAGCTATCATTTAATAGAGATAGGGCAAATTACTCCAACTAAGTTACTAGCATGATGAGATATATTATATTAATATTAAGATTATAATATATATTAATGTTATATAGATATACTTGATATTTAGATGATGTAAAATATTATATATTTAAATATGAGCATAGATATAGAAATACATAAGAGTTATAAGATAGTTATATAATAGTATATAAGTATTAATATCATATATATATACTATAATTATATAGTAGTATATATATAAATATATAGAATTATATATTATATATAGATAGTATTAGATAATGAGCACCGCGGACTATATATATATACACAGATTATATATACAATATATATAATAATAGTATATATATATATATACTATATATAATATATATATATATATATATATACATAGTCAATACTTTTAGAGTATATAATATATATATAAAATATATATATATATATAATATTATATATTAGGTAATATATAATATGTATTATATATAATACTATATTATATAGATAATATTATATATAGATAGATATTAATATATTTAGGCACCACAACCACACATTTCAATTTATATAAACGTATTTATAATAGATTAGAATATATATATATATAAGATAATAGAGGAATAAGTAAATATATATATAGTTATTAATATATAAATAATATATATATTATAGATTATTTATATACTATAATATATATATTATATATATATATATAATAGATATATATATGTATATATAGTATATTAACGATGATATATGTTATTAGTATATTAATACTATATTATATTCTAATTGTGCTTAGTATATAATATATATTAGATATTAGATATATATAACTTAACTATCATATTAGAGTTAACATTATAGTATTATTAATATATAGATAGAGATAGCATGATATAAGATAATTATGTTATTAAATAAGTATTGACAGAATGATTATTATATAATAATAGTATTAGAATAAGTATATATATTATATAGATAATATATATATAATAATATATAATTAATATAGTATTAATAATATTATATATTAGATAATAGAGATATATATATAGTATATATAGAATTAATATATATATATGTATATTTAATTTATATATATATATATATATAGTATATGTAATATATTATTAAGATAATTTTAAGAGAGTATAGGAATATATATATAGTATTATTATAATATGTAAATAGATCAATATATATATAGTTATATAATACTATATAATGTATTGTACTATACTATATATATATATATACTAAAGATATAATATATTATAATATATATGATGTTTTTCGTACTTATTGAGATATTTAATTAGATAGATATATAATATAGATAATCATAACGTTAATTATATTATATATGTAAATTATAATATATAATTAATATAATTTAATAAGATATTATATTAAATGTATCATACTATTATATATGAATATATATAATTAATGATATTAAAGATATAGTATTATATATATGATAGATATTTAGAGATATATATATATAGATATAGATATATGCTTAATTGTATTAATAGTGAACAATATTCATTCTCTATGAATTAAATACCGCATCTATTTGGTGATTATTATAGTAAGATATAGATATAATTAGATAATATAAGATAAATATATAGATCTACTATTATATACTATGATAGTATATATATCATATATAATATGAATTATAATATTATATTGTATATGATAAGAGAGATAAAACGGTGCTACTACATGAAAGTAATGATGCTTTATAGTGTATAAAATAGTCTTGAGTACTAGATAACAGTCTTAAGTTTACACAGGCAGGCACAAGATAGTGGAGTATTGCATTGTCATAATGTATATATAATATATATATATAGATGATATAGTTATATTAATTAATTAATTGAGATATATATATATAATAACGTAGTCATATACTCATATACATTAATATATTATATAAATATATATTATATATATATTATAATATAATAGTTATAGGTATATATATATTTAATTATAATATAATATATTAATAGTATATAGTATTTTAAATATATATTATATATAAGTAATGATATGATATATATATTATAATTATTAGACCTATATTATATAGTAACCGTATTTAATGATACGATATGAAGAAAAAAACATTATACAATGAAGGAGAGAAAGGTACAAGCATACGCTGAGTGCTAGCATTGGCAACTAACTTATACTATACAACAATAAGTGTAATATTCTATGCGTTTGCATGCTAGTGCTCGACAAAAAGAATAATAACAGTACACAAATATGTTTGAAGAAAGCGCGAATGACAAGAGCACCGAAACTGCCTGTCGCTTCACTTCGGAAGGATGGCTTGTATGGATGAAATCATATAGTAAGGACTAATGAGGATGATCATAAGACTATGGTGTTTCTGCTTGCCCTCTTGCATATTCGCATGCTGTGGTATAGTCAGCGTTGGGTCTAAGGTAAATAGCTAATGTCGTTTCTTGTACTTCACTCTCTCGAAGTATATTGAAGCGGATTCTCGTCGAGTGAAATACTGGATGTGTAAGAGAATGAAAACTTATTCTATAAATCGCAACAATAGAGAAACATCAATGATTCTACGTATTATTATTTTAATTTGAATTGCGTACACTAATAAACCTGCTAAATATATATATACTACACACAACAGAATTCAAAGAGATATTTTCACTCGTATCTGTATAGAACTAACATTGATATATTTTTGGATGTTTCATTATTAAGTAAAGTACTATTATTTTAATATATAATATATATACCATATAATATATTTGCAATTTGCTTAATAGTTTACTTACATGAATATAAATACTGAAATGCAAATATGGAAAGTGATATTTTAACCTCTTAACTAAAATCACTGTCCAGTTCAACAGCATTAATCCTGTTAAACAGAATTAACATGAGTAACATGAAGGTACAATGTTGTCACATTTGACCAGGGAAGTGAAGATTTAGGAAATATACATATGAAAACTTTTAAATAATTAAATAACATACTGGATACTTTCATAAATATATAAAAGTACTAAATCATTTGAAAAATAATATTAAAATGTGAAGTGAAGTGGAGTTTAACTTAAAACACTAAAATGTATAACACTATAATCTTTTGACTATATCCGAATAACTCTATAACACTATAACCCTATGAATGTGACTCTATAACCTTGGAACTCTATAACTTTATATCCGTATAACTCTATAACCATATAACTATAATTCTATAACATTATACTCCTATGACTCTACATTTGTATAACTCTTTGACTATGCTCCTGTAATCATTTTATGACTCATTATACCTAAAACTCTATAACTCTATAACTAATTTGATGATATATAAATCTCTGTATATTTGCATGACTCTATAATTCAATAAATTTAATGCATTATAATCCTGTAACACTATAACCCCTATAACTCTACAACTATATAACCTTAATCTCTATTACCCTATAGTCCTATAACTCTATAACCCTATAATTCTCAAACCATATAACTCTATTCCCCAATTACTTTATAACATTTTAACTCTATAACTCTATAATCTTATAGCTCTATAAATCTATAATACTACGGCTTTTAAACTCTATATTCCAATAACCCTATAAACTTAAAGTCCTACAGCTCTATAAATATAATTATATAAGACAATATATTATTTTATAACTCAATTACTATATTACTTTATATCGCAATAACTATGATTTTAAATCATATAGCAATATAACCATAATTCTCCATAACTTTTTACCACTATAAATTCTATAGGTCAATAATTTTATGACATAACTTTATAACTCAATAACTCAGTAACTATGTAGCTCTATATATAACCCAATAACTCCGTAACAATATAACTGTAATTAAATAATTCCATTACTCTATAGAACTCAGTAACTATATAACTCAATAACTCTCACCTTTTGCCAATGCATATACCATCATTGTATATTTTAGAATTCCCAAACATTTTTTTTATATCTTATGCAGGAAAATGCTTTTGTCATTTATTATTGTCATCTATTTTTTGTCATCTAATTTTTATGATCATATTTATTGTCATTTAGATTTAATATCTAATTTGACTTTTTACTGTCATCTATTCGTGTCATCTTTATTTTAGCATCTAATTTTAGTCAATTATTTTTTGTCATCTATTGTGATTTAATTTTATCCAAATTTTGTCATCAATTTTTGGTTATCTAAATTTTCTGATCTAATTATTGAATTCTTTTGTTTCATCTACTTTTGTCATCTAACTAGAAAATTTGTTTGTTTATGTCATTTATTTTTTGTCATTTAATTGTTTATCACTTAATTTTTCCTTCAATTTTATATACTCCAGTTTTTAATCTCTTTCTTGCCATCAATTTTTCAATTCTATGTCATCTATCTATTTCCATCAAAATTTTGTCATTTATTTTTTATGTCTAATATTCGTTATCTATTTTTTAATATCACAAAGGATTTCTAACGAGGTTTCTTTAGTTTCTTAAGATATTTAGTTGCTATATTTGTAAATCAATAGAGTATGTACGTCTTGTAGCATTTATTATGAAAATAGATATGATATAGTTTACAGTCTCATTGTTTGATTGTGAACGTTTTAATATGTTTATATAATATAGGATAAATATATTAATTAATGAAATATTAAGTATTAATAAATATTTAATATATAAATAGTATATAATTATATAGTAAGATTTATAAGTAGTAACTATAGTGTTGTGAATCCAGCTTGTCTATGATTAATTTATGAATTTAAAGATATGGTTAACAGATGTGCGAGGGCGTCTCGCGTGAATTTGGGTTTTTCCTGAACTTAGAGTTAATTATATAAGATATATCTAATACTAAGGTCGCTAAGTAGCGTAGGTGTGATACGCCGATATAAAAGCTATAAATAAGTCATGCTCAATTATATAGATGGGTTAGTGATGAAATAAATTTGATAGTATGCATGAGATGTAATTGTAAAGATAGTAGGTATGTAGGTTATATATAAGAATGATAGATATTATAATAGAGTAGTATGTGACGTTGGGGAATAATGATTAGGTAGGGGTTTGAAGGTTGGTGCAGTGGTTAGGAAAGGGGGTATAAGAGTTAGTAAAAGGGGTCTATTAATAGGTAGTTTAATAGTTGAACTTTTATTTTTCCAGAAATCCACTATTTTAATTATTAAAATGAAAAGAGAAGATTTGAAAAATTTAGACCCACAAAATAATTCTTTGTTATAGAATCTTTCGTGTTGTTGTGTTGTTTTTGGTTTTGTTTGTTGAGAGCTAATGCGCTTGCCTTGCCAAAAAATATATGATTTAGAAAAATAAATATAAGAAAGATAATTAAAAATCGTATCTTTTCCCACCTTACGCCCTTGGTGTGACCAAGATTGCAAGTACTTAATATGCAGAAATCGACTGAAAAAGTAAATAAATAAAATTATTAAATAAAAACATAGATTTGAAATTTTATGTCAGGACTGGTAATTAATAAGCCAGCGACAGTACATGCAGACTGAGATGTAATCGCCAGGCGATGAAATAGACGTCGGAGTACGCGGGGTACTATATATATACTTGATAATAGTCAAGTGTATATATAATATTTATTATATATGTATTTAATAATATATTATAAATATATTATTACTATTAATTATATATTATATAGATAATAGATATATTAAAATATATAAAAATAATAGAAAGGATGATATATTAATTAATTTAAACTTTATAATGATAGTATATTTAATATATATAGATAAGTATATATAATAATGGTATTTATTATATATAATTAGATAAATATATAAGTATTATTAATGAATATTAATAGTTTTTGAATTAATGCTGATTAATCTAATAATAGTGGATATGTAAGTCGATGGAGAGTAGCTGGGGAAGTCAGCCTATAGGAGCTAGACGATATATCATAGTATGCCTCAGGTATATTAATATTAGTAGTAGTATATATAATATATAACAATATGATTATTGAAGTAATCTCTGTTAAACAAAAACATCGAGTTCTATACGGAGTAGGATAGTGATACGTGGGTATATCCATGGATTAATAGCCTATTAGCTCATACCACTAACCGATATTAGGGTTAACGTGATATGAGGGGTGTAATAGGGAAGATTAAAAGTAATAAATATTAAATAGTTATAAATAGCTATGTAATAAATTATATATAAATATATTATAGTGATACTATAATATATATTATTTAATAATATCTTATAGAATTAGAGAATTTAGTCATTATCATAATATTATATATCGGTATAAGTATATAATATTTTAATTTTTAATCATATTTTACTATATTAATATTTCAATAATAGGGTATATATATAATACATATATTAATGATATACTATATAATAATATTTATACCTATTATTATCTATTAGTCTATAAAAAGAGAAAGTAAATACTAAGTCATATATAGTTTAATATATATAGTATAATATTATTACATTAATAGTAGTATATAGTATAGATTATCGAAATATAGTATATAACATGAATGAAAAATAGCAACATTAGGTAATAGGAATATATATATATATTTACATAAATTAGTATTAATATATAAAGATGGGCAAACGATATATCTATGGCGAGTGATACAGCAGGGTTGTAATGCGAGAAAAGGCTAATGCGTGTGTAAAAGTTATGGAGATAGTTTTTCTCCTCTATATATACCCAATACAAGGATATTATCAAAGTTTGAAACTCAGATGTGGACAGTTTGTCAGCTGAAAAATTGTTGTAAATCCGTATCAAAGTTCTAAGTGTTTAGCTTAGGGCGTCTTGAAATATTATCACTAGTGAAATGAAAATATTAAGCAGAAATGAGGGAGAAACTCACCGATCATCTAAATGGAGAATTAAAGCTATATAAGTTCATAGTGGAATAATTATGTAATATACAGTGGTGTATGTTATATAATTAATAATTATAATAATATAAATTAATATATTATATATAAGATATTATATTAATATATATGTATGAATATACAGATGAATTTGTTTATATATAGTATATAAAATAGATAATATATAAAGATCTAATACATCTTTTACAATAAAAATTATAATATTGAGGAGAATAAAATTAGATTAGTGATACAAGATATCTATTCAACCGCGGAGGTTTTGTATATTTCTGAACCGTGGATTATTCTATCCTTTAACCGCTTATGGCCCATTTTGCGTTTCTCTTAGTTAACGATTCAAAACTAATCCGCAAAATCGCATTTAACCTTATATGATTAATACGGTCAGGTATGCTATTGTTTGATATCATTGCATGTAGGTCTTATTGTTGGATCGTTGTGGGTCAATTTAGATAAGGTGGAATAAACAAATAAAGATTTAGTAACTAATAATTTCATGTCCCCAGAATAGAACATTTCTAAATACGTTCGGGATCACAGAATAGTCGCCAAATCAGTTATCGCACATTCAATTTAGAACACACTATATTCATAGCACATATAATTATCGATGAGTTCACAATAGTACAAAATGGCTGCTAACGGAAAAATAACGCATTTGGAGACTCATCTTGCTTGTGAGTGATGAGTAGTACATCATAACAATGACTTGCACGATACATATATCTGTCATATTAAAATGTTTATTTAGCCAGTTTTTCTCACAGTTTTGATCCATGCCGTAAACATATCATTAAAACAAGTGACTTGTTTCCTAATACATACTCTTCATCGTATATTAACAATCATATATACATATCTATCGCTAACAATATCCATATTCCATACCTAGGGCGTGACATAAACATATAGTTACCAAATATTAACACAATAACTAATTAGACCAAATCTTTTCGACTAGCAATATCCATAGCCGGACTGCATGAATAGCAATTATAATTCTATCATTTTATAACAGACCTTTAAGTTATAGACACAGTAAGACACAAAAGAAAGTCATGATTCCGAGAACGTAGTCCTGCCATCAAAAGTGTGCACATAAACTACTTACTAACCCTCTGTGACATCGGTATTCACTTATCAACTTTCTCTTGATAACAAATTCCACTTATAGAATGCTATATTAGAAACTGCTTGACTAACTTTTGCGCATTCCATTTGTTAACTACCCCACCTCGTTCATATTTATAAAGTTCATTGCATTGATAGCAAGCAGCAGTTCCATTTATTCAGAGTCATCAATCACTCTAGTAGAAGAAAAAACTATAACAACCTACACAATAGTAGTGATTTCATTTCGTACGATTCGTGTCACTATGTCACATGAAAAATCAATTTGACCCAGTAGTTCATTGATAATAACTCTTTGTACACCTTACCGACAGACTCCGCTAAGTTCACGAAACACAGGTCAATCCAGACCAGGGTAGCTACGAGAATCTATTGGGAATGCTATATCCATGTCTCTCAAAAGAACTCGCAAACCTTCTTCCCCAGGCGTTCCTTAAAACACAATAAAGATATAACGTAACTACTTTCAACTTAAAAAAATTAATCATTAACAAAATGATCACTGAGACAAATGTCTACCGACTTGAACATACTAAATGCTTTCTACGAGATATACTTTCAACAGTAAATCTCAAACAAAAGCAATTTTCAGCTCCATGTCAAACTTATGTCATCGCTTCTCAGTTGTTGTTTCACATTACACAATGATAAATATATATTATATATTATACCTGAAATGGGCAAACTCTTCTGGGCAAAAACCTTTTGTCCTATATACTATATAGAATGAATAACTGTTTTATTAGTTAATATTTATATATAGATTATATAATACTACTTTATATAATACTTATAACGCAGTAAAAATTATGGGTCGGTAATTGATTCTAAATATTTTAAATATAGATATATATAGTATATAGTAATAATAGATATTAATATAGTCAATATATAGCTCATTACATGATTATAAAGATACTACATACATTAAAGATAGGATATCATATTAATATGATAAAGGCTAAAACTTTATAGGCTATATATGATACTATAGTATTACATATATAACTAGACTATATAATTATAATACTCATATTAAATATACTAACTTAGTATTATATAGGTTACATAACTTATGAAATTGTATTAATATATATCTATACAGGTTGATAACGAAACGAGATTTTATATAATACAAAGGTACTTCCCAAGATCTTAGGCCTAATTACATTCCCTACGTTATATTATCATATAATAATATAAATAAATATATAGAATAAACAGATAGTATATGATAATTAATATATTAAGGTTAGGTACGCTAATAGAAATAAATATGTAAGTCCAGAATATATATAAATGTACAAATTAATTTAGCGTTAATATTAATAATATTTATATATATATATAAATTGTAAAATAATATATATAATAATATAAATATATTGAGTAAATATATAATAATAATATACTATTAGATATATTATATAATAAAATAGATATATATATCTAATAATATTAAGGTAATAGATATATATAATATATATATAAGAATAATATGGATTGTATTCCATTCCTATAAAAGTATATATATATAGATATATGTATAAGGATTTAGTAGTATATGGTACTATATAATAAGAGTAAGGGTTTGGTGGCGAGTGAGAAGAGCCAGCTGAAAACTTTACACATATTTAATTGGCATTTAAATTAATTATTTCTCAACTTAATGAAATAAACTTAAAATTAATTATTAATTTTATTGCTGCAAGACAAGTTTATCGATCAAGAAAATTAAATATTTTTACCAACATTCTGTCATTAATACCTCGCAAAAACTTTTAAGGTTTATTATACTTTAAGGGTTACTATGATATATTATTTATATATATTATAATGAAATATGTTATTAAATAAATTTAGATCAAGAATATATAATAATAATAGTAACAAATTAATAATAATAATATAATAATAATAATAATAAGAAATGTATTAAATAATAATGATATATAAAATATTATTGTTATGGTTTATGATTATTATTATTATTATAATTATTATATTATTATTATATTATATTATATTATTATTCTTATTATTTTATTATTATGTATTATTAATTTTACTATATTATTATTATTGTTCATAAATTATATGAAAATATAATATTATTAATTGTATATATATATTAATTCATATATTATTATTATTGAGTTATTATTATTATTCAACACTAACTGTTTTTATAATACTTATAATTATAAATTTATTTTATTATTTTAGGTTTATTATATTATATTTTTTGATTTATTATTATTGTTATATTATGTATTAAATTGTATTTATATTTATTTGAATTGTTGTTTAAAATGTTATTTCTAGATTATTGAATATATAGTTATTGATTTATTTATTTATTAATTATTTTCAGATATCTGCTGGTTTTTATAATAATTGTTAGAAAGTGAATAGGAGTGTTCAGTGACGATGTCAAAGTAAGTACATATAATTGTAAAGCAGATATAATAGATAAATAATCTAAGAAAGGCTACATGTAGTGATACACTCAGGTTTTAGTTCACCAATCGTGATAGATAAAATTGGATTAAAAAGCTCGAATGTTCATCAATGAGGCTATGTAAAAGCTTCAATTACGTCTAGAGTAGTAGGTAGAGTTAGTATTAAGTCAACAGTGAAGTAGTATGAGTTAAGTAAATGGGATATGAATTATCGTTTCCGGATTTACGTGGAGTTCACTTGTTTGCTATTTACTTTTTTATATTGTTCCCATTTTGTATTTTTCATGGCCTTTTTTTCAACAATCTTACGGAAAATCGTCTTTTGCTCGCCTTCTCTCTCTCTCGTCCCGCTTTCATACTCGCTCTCTCTTCTCTCCTTCGCTCCAATCTCATCTGTCTACCGCGACATGCTTGCTCTTCTCCCTCAGAGCTCTCGTCCTTCAGCTCTATCCTCTCTCAACTCTCTCGCTCCTCTCCGCTTCTATCTCAGCTTGCTCCTGGCCATTGATGACAATCTATAACTTCATCTAAAGCGCTCGCACCGCAAGAGATTTTCGTTCTGCACTATTTTAGACCTTGCTGTTCACTGTGCTTTCTCCCACCCACGCCCTCTCATCTATCCTCTCTCTCTCTTCGCTCTCTCCCTTCTCTCTTCTGTCTCTCTCGTCTTTCTCTCGTCTACTCTCATCTTTCGGTCTCTCATCTACTTCTCTTCTGACGATTCTTATCTCCACCACCTCTCCACCCATTGATTTCCACTTCTCAACCTTCGCCTCTTCCTCCCCACCCCCTCCTCTCTCACCTCGCTTTTCCTCTCTCTCTCTCTCTCTTCTCCTCCCTCGCTCCTCACCCTCTCTCTCTCTCTCATCTTCTCATCTTGATCTTCTCTCTCTTCTCTCCTCTCTCTCTCTCTCTCTCTTCGTCTCCCACTCACTCTCTCTCTCTCTCGGTATTTCTTTGCTGTTTTTTTTTTATGCATTTGTCGTCGCTATCTTTCAAGTTGTTAAAAGAGTCGAGAACCCTATCCGCGAGCAGTCCTATCAATTGGATAACGAGCACTTTGCTCCTTTCAGTAAAGAAGAAGTTCCTTGCAAGGCAAGGACTCATATTTGTTACATAATTACAAGTACGAACTGGATGTACACAGTACATTATGTGTACATATATAAGATAAAATATTTATCAGCAAGGTTGGTCCGTGATTCAACGCATATTTTACCGACGGCTACCCGCAGTACCGCACACTGGTATCAGCCGATCATATTATTTGAATCTCACTGTCACCCGCCAGGGCGGTCACGTCAGCCAACTTAATATACTAGGTTAATAGCGCCAAAGATGAGATCGATACAGAGCTTTGAGAAGGGAACCCAGTCGCAAGGAACGTGGGAAAATCGAATAAGGAAAGATCCTTTCACATACCTCACCAGGTTTAAAGTATATGTAAGTATGAGCATAAGCAGTTAAACTTGGTAAGATACCTGGACAGGAGCTCTTCCTAAAAAGACGAAAGTAGTATGCGACAAATATTCCAGAAAATGATCGACTTAACCAAATTATATATTTAAGACAAATAATTATAATTAATTCAATAATTGGAACATAATTGTAATTAAAGAGTTGCAAATGCAAAAACAAATTCATCTAAACCCTTCCATATAAGCAAAGTCCAATTTTAACATTCGGGATTATGGTTGGGCGAGCACCGGAATAATTTCACCGCACCAGAGTGAGCGCACAGAGCGCTGCACCGCACCGCACCGCACCGCACCGCACCACAACCGGACGCGCCAAACAATAGTATTTTACAAAATTAATCTAATATCATCGAGTTAGTAAAAGTTTATGAAATTTGCAAAATAATTTAATAAATTTATGAAATTATTATTAAAAAATAATATTAAAAAAGTTTCTAAAATTTTTTTTAAAAATTTCAAAAAAAATTTTCAAAAACTTCAAAAAAAATTTCCAAAAATTTTTAAAAAATTCAAAAAATTTTCATCGTTACATTGAATTTTAACATTCTACGTCAATTCATAGAAGAAATTTTTTAAAAAATTTAAAACACTCTTTACCTCTCGTTACATGAAATTTTTAACACTCAATGTCAGTTTTTAACAAAAAAAAAAAATTCTTAATAAATTGTGTGAATATGACTCTGTTTTCTATTTACTTATTCTACTATAAAAAAGCTATTCACTTTTAATTTCTAACTAAAAAACTAAATTTCAAAAAAAAATTTGCTAGTGAACACTTGTTTTGTTTGATTATCTACTATGCGTTTACAGGATTTTTATTTCGAGGAGGGGCTGTTTTTTGGGGGGGGGATTGTTTATTTAAATGAATGAGTCACAGAAGATTTTACTCTTCATCAGCGGGATTCGAACACTGGAACTCCGCGTTTGCTGAAGTTAACAGTAACGAGCGCTTTACACACAACCATCACGGTCCCACATAAAGAACGTTTCAAGCCGTATGTTTTAAAGCACCCGTTTCTCATCCCATAATTCACGAGTAACTCAAAGGCCCTGCCGGAGTAAAGATTTATGATCTAAACGAGTAATGTTTTTTTTATTTTTGTTCTTGCTCAACCCTTTATCTGCTTTAACTTGAAAATTTTGATGAAATTTTAATATCTTCAAAATTTCGCGTGAAAGGGAGTTGTAGCCCTTCTGTCCCCTAATAATAATAATAATAACATAATAATGAAATAATATATAATAATAATAATAATAATAATAAATAATAAATAATAATTAAATATAATAATAAAATAATAATAATATATATAATAATAAGTTAATAATAATAATTAATAATAATAATAATAATAATAATAATAATAATAATAATAATAATAATAATAATAATAATAATAATAATAATAATAATAATAATAATAATAATAATAATGAATAATAAATATAATATTAATTAATAATAAATAATTAAAAAATAATAATAAATATATAATAATCATAATTAATAATTAGATAAATAATAATATATAAGATAATAATATAATATATAATAATAATTATAATAATATAATAATAATACCCCATAATAATGAATAATAAATAATAATAATTAATAATAATTAATCGAATAATAAATAATAATTAACTAATAATAATAATAAAATAAAAAATTATATGAATATTTAATAATCAATAATAATAATATATAATAATAATAATAATTAATAATTAATAATAAATAATAATAATTGATACATAATACGCCACTGGGTATTCTAAATTAATTCGTTATAGACAATGTTTTGCAGTAAATCTAACATAAAATGCTTTTAACATCGAAATCCGTTTCTAATACTTACATAATAATAATAATATATTATTTATTATAATGATCATATTATATATATATACTATATTATATTATATACTATTATATATTAACTATAAATATATAATTATAATAATAATATCCATATATATATATATATATATATTATATATATATATATATAATTATAATATATGTATGCCTAGATGTGCTAAAGCTCACAGACACGCACACACCTTACACTACACACACCACACATCACACAATAAAGCATACAACCCACATAACGAATTAAAAATCATCCCAATAATCTCCCTATACAGGTCAATAAACCTAGACCTGTATAATTCTCGTCTCATCGTAAATACAGGAGTATACAAAACCCAATAACAAAGGTTCGCATATTGATCGAGCTGTAGTGCCCTCCCGTCGTTATCTTGTCAAAATGCAATGTTCAGAAATGAATATTATATTAACTCTGAAACACTAATCCGTCTTTGAATGTTATATTTGCATGCGGTATTTTCGTCCTAATCGTGATTTTCAGGTTTGTCGTGTTGTATGGCGGAGGCTATCATTCGCCAAGGACTGGCATAAAAATGATATAAAATAATATATAGCTATAATATTATTATATAGCTACATATACTATATATATAATATATATATATACTATACTAATTATATAGTAACTATATAAATATATATTAATATAATAACTATATATATCATCATCGCACCTCTTTCCCAATTGTGCGTCACATGCACCTTGGAAACAGAAAGAGTAGTAAAAAATAACTGCAAATCGAAAAGAAAAGCCCAACCTTTACCGTTTACCTTATACAGTGAGAACTCGTCGCTCTCAGAAAAATCCACCCTAGGATACTTCAGGGACGTGCGACGGAGCCCTCCACTATAGCATCACAGTCAAGTAGATTCATCCTTGGCAGCGGCCAGCAGACCATACCCTTTCAACAAAACACCCCATCCACCTTCCTATTATGCACCTTTCGTTTCGCCTCTGCCATATTCCTCTCCCTCCTTCAAGCATTCCTTTCTTTTGACTCAATCAATTTTTTCTTCGGTCTCCAGCAGGTCGATTTCCCAACACACTCACCACATATATATATAATCTGCCAAGCCGACTATCATCCATCCTTTTTCACATGACAAAGAATATATAGTATATAATTAGTATAATATATATAGATATAGATTATATATATATTATTATATATATCGTATATATCATCACTCAATATATTTATAGTATATATTTATAGTAAAGTATCATTATATAGATATCATTTCACAACCCGTCCCTGATACTTTACAGCAAAGACTGAAAAAGGTGTGCATCATGCCACCTAGTGAAAACACGAAAGTAGAGTGAAGTATAATGCACCGCAAGTCAGATCTAACCTAGGCTTACCGCCCCCTGAACCTGTATTAGTGAGGAAGGTTATCGCCAGTCAGAAAACATCACACCCGCCCTAGTACGCTTAACGACCGCGACCCGGACCTCGACTATAGCGAAGTCAACTTGGAGGGTCACCTGAAACCAGCTGGCTTCACCAAACCATTATATTATCCTCATCACTGAAAACCCCGCATTCACTCTCTATTATGCACCTTTCTGTCCTTGCCTCTGCCAAACTCATCATATTCCTTTCCTGCCAACATTTTCTTCCAACTCCGCTTTTCCTCAGGCGAGTCTCCCTGTTCGGTCGATTCCAGCACACTACCCGCACATAACATCGTCGCCTTAACCAACAGACTATCACTTCCTCATTCCACACATGCGGACCAACGCATCCTCAATACGTACTCCACTTATAATTTCTTCCTACAGTTTAGCCCCATTACGTCACACCGTTCACATCCTTTCTACCTACTTAATGTTTACTCCTACATCTTATATCAATCTTCTACACCAACAACATCTCAACACAGCCCTAATATTGCGTTCCAACTGAGACACATTGGTCCTATTCTTTGAGAGCCAGCTTATACTCTCATTATTCCTGCACTTTCCTTACTTATAATGCTCAGCTACGGAACATTTAACACCACAGTAACCAATATGTACCCTCTAATGCTCATATGCCCCATAGCGACACTCAAGACTTTCGAATGTCACCCCAATTTTACCAGCCGTACCCATCTTCCTATAGTGGATTTTACTCAAAATAATATATAATACCCTATAATATATAAGATTATATATATATTTCTTATAATAATTATAATAGATAATAATAATAATATTAAGATATATATTTAATTACTCATTATTACATGTATAAATAATATTAAATAATATATAAGCTCCCCTTATAATATTATAGTTAATATTATATATAATATATAAATTCCAATACATTAAAAACACATATAATCCCAATAGACTAATCTCATATATAAATATAATCCAAATAGACTAATCTCATATATAAATATAATCCCAATAGACTAATCTCATATATAAATATAATCCCAATATAATAATCATATATATACTATATACAATATCATTATCTTAATCATATGATAGATACTATATACTATATTTATACACTACCTAACACATATATACTAGTTATATACTTATATATAGAAGATGTTAATTACAAATTATTAATAAAAATTAACATAGAATATAACACATAACATAAAGGTGCCTAGGCCCTATATAGGCCCTATATATTACAACAAGTAACAAGTAACTTATAGCTCCTCCAGATATATATTACTACATTATATGTTTAGTATCTGTATATTTATATGAATTAGTCTAATTTAACCATGTAATATAGTTATAATATCAGAGGGAGCGAGGAAGAATAGAGTATTCGTGAGAGAGAGAGCTTGTAGCAGGAGTTCTTATGCCTTAAAAGATTCGATTATGTTTAGATTATAACTATCAGTCCTTTTACAAAGTAAACATGTTGTGATATCTCATATGTAAACTAATTGAATTGAGAGCAACATCTAAGGTATTCATCGAACTGAATGTATCACTCCTTCCAGTTGACCTGTAAGTCTTGATTTTGCGCAACAACTACCAACCTCAGCCTTAACACTTTGGAACATAACTCACAGGAATTATATAGAAACTTGCTAATGTTATATAGATATTATATATATATTGAATAACGTAATATAATAATATAGTAACAATACTAAAAAAATAAGAAGATGCCTAATAAAAATATAAATATAATATATATATATTTCGTAATTATATATAGCATCTAATATATCATATACTTATATTACCTGCTATATACTCATATATAAACACATTAACTCTTAAATTTCTAGCGTCTCCCGCTTCCTCCTCCCACGAGAACACGGCTACCTTGTGAGTATATCTCAAACCGCAGTCTGGACGAGTACCAGTTCCGTTATAGAATGCTCGCAATTGAAAGTTGCGTCATAATGTCGTGTAGTCAAGGGCAGATTACTGTATAGAGTACAGAGAATTCCTTTCTTGTGTATGAGTCTGGGAAATGCATCTTTGTACATTGGGGAGGAGACTATTAATAA
>JABUQX010088855.1:25000-27500 GCA_015478945.1 Trachelipus rathkii | reverse complement strand
ATATATATATATATATATATAATATATATATTATATATATATTATATATATAATATATATATAATATATTACCTTCACCCCCCCCCTCGGAAAAAGTTAAACCAGTCTACAACTGTTTTGGACTAAAATCAACGTACATTGATACATTGATTACAAAATAAAACATAATGCTAAAAAAACCTAGCAAACTCCAATCGTTTTGGCATAATCGTTTTTGGTCATAACAAATATCAAATAGGTCGTATAAATCATATTAAAGTTAAAGTAAATTCACTGTCAAAAAAAATTTACAACTAACTTAAACCATTCTTTAAAGCACAACTAAATATTGCAAAACCTTAAAAACACTACACTTATTATTCTAGATTTCATATAATTTCCCTAAATATATTCCAACATCCTGTCTTCCACAATTTTCTAAAGAAAAAATGATTCCAATCATTGCGAATTTAAAACATATTTCCCCGCATCGGTATCTTAGGTATAATCGATATACCTATATCGAATATCATTCTTAAACATAGAATTTTTGGGGGGGTCAGACGAGCTCTTTCAGTTATAGCTATATATATATATATATATATCATATATATTATATATATATATATTAATATATATATAATATATATAATATATATAATATATATTATATATTAATTATATAATATATATATGTATATATATATATTATATATATATCATATATATATATATATATATATATATATATCATTATATATATAATATATATATATAATATTATATATATAATATATATATATATATATATAAGCAATAAAATATATATATATATAATATAAAATATAATATAATATATACTATATATATATAGTTACTATATATATATATATACTACATATCATATATATATAATAATATATTATATAATATAATATATATTTAATTAAAGTTAGGTTACATTAGATTTAAATGATATTTTTTTAATAATTAAATACAGCTTAATATTCTTGACTTTTATTCATTAATATAATATATATATATATATATAATATTATATATATAAATATAAGTATATATTAATATATAATATATATATATATATATATATATATATATATATATATATATATAAGTTTGCCTTAGAGTTAAGTAAGTTTACGTTGAGGCAAACTAAATTCGATGAGGGCTTTTTAATGCTTAAAGTTTTTTTTCGAAATTTTCATAATATATATTAGATATTGTATATATATTATATAATATATATTATATATATAATATATATATATATTATAATTATTAATATATATATATATATATAAATCAATATAATTAGGGGATGACCTATTTGTTTTATTTTTCTCTAATCATTTCCTATTGTAGCACGAATGGGAATGACTTTGCGCTATTAATGTGGACTAATGACGTTATCATGGAAGTATTGAAAAAGATCACGCACAAACCACTTTGAATGTTATGTAGGCCATTTTAGCATATTATATAATATATTAGACAATATTTATATTACAAAGTACGAGGATGTGTGTTTCATTTTAATTATGTACCAGAGAATGTATAGAATTTTCCACAATATCATAGAACGCCGTCCGCCGTCCGCCGTCCGCCGTCCGCCGTCCGCCGTCCGCCGTCCGCCATCCGCCGTCCGCCGTCTGCCCGGATAGTGACGTCACGGTGACGTAATTGCTCTGGAAGCTTCTGTAGAGTTCTTATATTTTCTTCAGCTGTTTCGCAGTGAGGTATAAACTGGTATATAAGCGAGGTGTTCAAAGCGGATAGTTGAGTTTAAATTAGCTTAATTTTATGTCAACATTATTATTGCCTTATTATAAGTATTGCACATTCTGCAGAGTTTATTATAAAGAGATCTTGTATTATTTGGTGAGCCACACTGAACTCCCTTGCTAATTATATTTGTGCATATAATATTTTATTAGTGTCTGCCTTTTTTTCTATAATTTTGAATTGCTCGTTTTTAAATAAAAGATATGAAAACTCAATAACAGTTTCTTTAATTTGTTACGTATTTAATATTTACGTCAATTAAGGCCTTTTCTATTTCAGCTGCTGAGTAGAAGACAACATGTCGTTCCAAGAAGAGCTCTTCTAAACACGGAGGAAAGAACAAGGAAACCTTGACAAAGAACTTAGTCCAGTTTCAATCGCCATCAAGAAAAGGCAACGTGGCAATTTATGAAGTATTCTTGAGTGAACGGAGTCGCATGCTTCAGAAAATCCACGTCATTGGAGACGCTTCAAATTTCTTGAATCCACTGCTAAAGAACGGAGAGAGAGGATCGGTTCTAATGCTGTGCAGCCTTTTTTAAAGCCCTATGGAGCCAACATTGAACCTTCCTTCAATGCATTGATCAAGCCATTTGTTTGCAAAACAGCAAAACTTCTGAAAGACTTTGAGCGCCTGGCAGAAAGAGAGAGAAACAAACTTTGAGTGCATTGAATGCTTATGACGTGTCCCACCAGCGTGAAAGGCAGATGAATGAGC
>JABUQX010088855.1:12500-17500 GCA_015478945.1 Trachelipus rathkii | reverse complement strand
GCTTTATTGATAATGTAATGGGGATAAGGTAGTTTTTGGAAAATGGAAGAAATTAAATTAATTTCAGTTTGTAAATAGGAGGCAGAACAAATTCTGATAGCGTGAAGGTAAAGGGAAGATAAGGTGCCGATTTTGGTGTTAAGAGGGTGAGAAGAAAACCAATGTGTATAGTTAGGATTAGCTGTGGGTTTTCTGTAAATAGAGAATTGTAAGTTATTAGAGGGGGGTCCAAATCATGAGGGTGTCAAGAAAAGGAAGGGTGTTATTATTTAATAATTTAATGGTGAATTTGATGTTGGGGTGAATATGGTTGATGTGGTTAAGAATATCGCTAGGGTTAATGTTATGAGGTAAATTGGTGAAAATATCATCAACGTATCTGAACGAAAAGGAGTTGGAAAGAAGGAGAAAGGGGAGAATGTGATATAATTCTATGAGTTCCATGAAGATATTGGCTAGAATGGGGGAAAGGGGGGAACCCATTCTAAAGTCAGAGTTTTGTTTAAAGAATGTGTTGTTAAATTGAAAGAAGTTATGGTCGAGGGAGAGAAGTATAGGTTCTTTAATAAGAGGGAAAAGGTAAGAAAGAGTAATATTCTCAGTGATGAAACGTTCAAGTAAAGAGATAGTAAAAGGGACAGGTACAGATTTGAAATGAGAAACAACATCAAAGCTAAGGAGTTGATGAGTGTTAGTGTTAATGTTTCTTGTTTTTTGAAATAAAGTCTTCAGTGTTGTTAATGTGTGAAGAAGAGATATGTCCGATGAGAGGTTTGAGGGAGTTAGCTATCCATTTAGATAATTTGTAGGTAGTGGTGTATATATTGGAGATAACGGGTCTAAGGGGAGTGTTAAGTTTATGAGTTTTAGGAATACCGTAAAATTGGGATAGTTTAGGAAGAGGGGATTTAAGTTCATTATGTAGTGTAGGAAAATCAGATAGAATTTTTTTAAGTTTGCTGTTGAGTAGGTTTTGTGAGTTTTTTAGTGGGTTGTTAGTGAGAATGGAATTAGTATATGTATCGTCTAATAATGTATTATATTTACTGATGTAATCTTGATAATTAAGTTTAACTATATTATTACCTTTTTCAGATCTTATGGTGATTATATTGTTATTTTTTACAAGAGAAGAGAGAGAGGTGTAATTTTTTTGGGGGGAAATTTGTTGAAATGTGAGTTAAGTATATTAGAAATTAATAATCCTTTTAGGAAATCAAAGTTATAAGGTTGGTTATTATTTGCTCCTTTCCATTCGAAATCTGTAAGACATCTTTTTAGTGGGTTCTTTTGTTGAAATGAGAAAGATAGTCCATAACCTAGAAGAATCTTTTGGTCCTTGGATAGTAAATTGTTAGATTTATTGATAATATTTCAGGGTTAGAATTTAAGGTACATTTACTATTGTAGTAAATTTTGTTAAATTTCCTGTCGATAATTTTTTCTGGTGGTGATTTCATCTTTTTTGTTGTGAGCAATATTTAAAAGTTTCAAAAGTTCTAACAAGGAATTTGGATAAGTAAGGTACCTAAAGATTTTGAAAGTCTTTGAAAATTTTGAAAGTTTTTCCAAACGTGGACTTTATATCTTGTTTTATAAATGTAATCTTATTGATGAGGAGGTGTCTAAATATATCAGGAAAGGGTTCATATTTGCTGAAATTAATACAGTTTGGTACAATAATAAATGGACCTTAAATTCTAACCCTGAACAAATTATCAATAAATCTAACCATTTACTTTCCAATTTTCAAAAGATTCTTCTAGTTAATGGACTATCTTTCTCACTTCAACAAAAAGACCCACTAAAAAGATTTCTCACAGATTTCGAAATTTGGAAAGGAGCAAATAATAATCAACCTTACAACTTTGAATTTCTGAAAGGAACAAATTTCCAAAAAAAAATTTCATCGCTCTCTCTTCTCTTCTAAAAAATAACAACATAATCATCACTAGATCTAACAAAGGTAATAACATAGTTATACTTATTTATCAAGATTACATCAGTGAATGTAATGCATTATTAGACGATACTAATACTTATTCCATTCTCACTAACAACCCACTAAAAAACTCACAACAACAAACTTAAATAAATTCTATCTGATTTTCCTACACTACATAAAGGAACTTAAATCCACTCTTCCTAAACTATTCCAATTTTAAGGTATTCCTAAAACTCATAAACTTAATTCTCCCCTTAGACCCATTATCTCCATATATAGACTCCACTACCTACAAATTATCTAAATGGATAGCTAACTCCCTCAAACTCTCATCGAGGACATAGTTTTTTTCTTTCAAATTAGCAAACACTGAAAGGATTTATTATCAAAAATCAAAAGGGAAACATATAACAGACTAACACTCATGCGACCCTCCTTAGCTTTGATGTTTGTTTCCCTTTTCAAATCTGTACCTGCCACTTATACTATCTCTTTACTTGAACGCTTCATCACTGACAATGACATTACTCTTTCTGACTTTTCCTCTTATTAAAGAACTTATACTTCTCTCCCTCGACCATAACTTCTTTCAATTTAACAACACCTTCTTTAAACAAAACTCTGACTTTAGCATGTTTTCCCTCTTTCCCCCATTCTAACGCTAATTCTTCATGGAACTCATAAGAATTATATCACATTTCCCTTTCTTTCCTTTTCCAACTCCTTTTCGTTTTCGATGATGTTTTCGCAGCTTTACCTCATGATATTAACCCAAACGATTTTCTTAACCACATCAACCATATTTCACGCACATCAAATTCCCGATCATTCAATTAATAAATAGTAACACCCTCCCTTCTTGACACCCTCATGATTTTGGACCCCTCTAATAACTTAAAATTCTCTATTTAACAGAAAACCACAGCCTAATCCTACATATACACGTTGGGTTTTCTTCTCACCCCTCTAACACCAAATCGGCCCTTAATCCCATTACCTTTAGCTCTCAGAATTTGTTCTCACTTTACCTATTTACAACTGAATTTAATTTAATTTCTTCCATTTTCCACAAAAACTTACTTATCCCATTACTTATCAATAAAGCTTACGGCAAGAGCAAAAAAAACACTTTCAATATCAAACTTAGCACACACAATAAAACATAATTCCTTTCTCCCCAACTTCCTCCTTACCCACAAGGAGATTATTAAAAAAATTTCTACATAGTCCGTAAATCTCTTCTTCTACGCAATTCTCCCTTTCAAAAAAGATCTAAAATTACGCACACATAACCATTAACACTAACTCAACAATGCATATATAAATTCCATGTCTAACTGTACTCAACAATACAAGTGAAACTCATGATATTTTTACCCGACAAATACCAACAATAAATATGATCTTCAACAAGATAACCTAACTCTGCCCTTACTAGTCCATAGTCTACCCATAAGCAACATTAACATCAACCACATGACACCCATCATTAAGTATAGAAAACCTACATCTCAGAAGACTTACAGATAGTATTGGCATTAGCAAAAACAATTATCCACATTTAAAAAAAATAACTCATAATAGGTCCCATTCTAAACATATTCTGAACTCTCACCATTTTTTAAAAATCTCACATTAAAACCAAAACACTAACTTGATATTTTTATGCTTTTTTTAATACTAACTTTTAAAATTTTAATTTTATTATTGTTATAATATTTAGTCTCTATATGTACTAGCATCTGAAGAGGACCAGAAATGATCGAAAGTTTATGTTTCTTGTAAAATTATTACACACCTGAAAAATATTCCTTATTACCTAATCTGCTGATATTCTTTTAATTTTACTAAAGGCATTTTCAATCTAAATATAGTTAGTGACTCAAACTAACATTTTCCTATTATCATAACATGCCTGATAACAACCTTTTACCTTTGGACTTCAACTTAAGGAAAAAATTTAGAAAATATATGTTATTATATTATATATATATATATATATATTATAATATATATATATATATATATATATATATATATATATAAGAAATTTTACATTTCTTATGGAAGTTAAATATAACATGTTATGGGTTTTAGTTTGGCGTTATGCAGTTTGTTGGCAAGAAATAAAATATTATTTATTGATGATGTAAAAAAATTATATCATTAATGTTTCAATCACAATGATGTAAAATTGTCCATCCTGAGAGGAACCGGAGTTGATGGAAAATTTTATGTCAAATTGATATAATTTTTTTCCTGTGCATTAATAATTTTATAAATTGCAAAATTCCTTTTTCTTTTCAGCTAAAACTTGAAATAATACAAAAAAACTTAATTCAATGGTTTTTTTTTTCAAATATTTTAGGCTAAATGTATTTGGAAAGAAGCTAAAAAAATTTGGACAAAATAATCACATTAAAATACAACCTTGCAAATAATCTCATTTTAATAAAATCAAACGCTACAATAAAACTAAACCTACACGTACACACCTATATATATATATATATATATATATATATAAAATTATATCATATGATAATATGCATATGCATTATATATAATAAATAATATATTATATATATGTTTGTATATATATAAATATATGTTATATTATATTTATATATAATATATATATATATATATATTAATTATATATATATATATATATATATATATATATATATATATATATATATAATTTATATTATATATATATTATATTATATATATATAATATATATATACAGAAGGTGGGCACTTCCGCTCTTTTAAGTCCGCTAGTCCGTAGTCCGCTCCGAGCGGACTACCAGAATAGGTGCGGAATAGCGGAGGTGCGGAGTCGTCATGAAATTAGCGTTAGCGGACTTGAACGTGCGGATCAAAAAAAGTTTCCGCTCGTTTGTGTTCCGCACCTTTTAAAAAATGAAAATATAGTTTAGTTTATAAAGAATTCTTATTGGTTATATAAAGAAATATAATTTTTTATTTTAAGTTTATAACTAACTATACTTTTTAGTCTAAGACTTATTGTTTTTTTAATAATTAAACT
>JABUQX010088855.1:0-5000 GCA_015478945.1 Trachelipus rathkii | reverse complement strand
TATATATATACTGATATATATTATAATTATATATAAATATATTATAGTATATATATTATTATATATATATAGTATATATAATTATATATATTATACTATATATTATATATATATAATATTATAAATATATATATATATATTATATATATTACTTGCGTGTCCTGTTGCATATCTTTATAAGAAGCTTTATTTCATTTTACAAAGGTAATTAATGGAAGAATAAAAGTAATTCCTACCTAAAAATAAATAAATCGCTTTCAAAGAAGGCTGCATCAATATAAGTTATGACAGCCATTTTGCTGTGTCAGGAGAGTGGAAGGGAGGTGGGGAACATTGATTTTCATGGAATGAAAAGTCAGTTCTGTAAAATTTTTACCCCTCTTTTTAGGCAAAATATTAATTAATGTATTTTTTTATACTCATTTGCTTATTATTTCTATGATTTGTCTAATATTAAGACAATGATTTTGTTTCTTTATTTATCAACTTTTCCAATCATCTAAATAAAGTTAGTTTGCGCAATTTGTTTTCCTTTATGAGAAAAGTTGCAATGATTTTTCACACTTATGCAGTCATATACAAATGCATTGTGTATATATATATACACATATACAATGTATGTATAGTTACACTATGCAGTCATTTGCACACTAACAATCACATATACACATACACACATAGAGATATTTCAGTATTCTTAATCCATCTATAAAAACAAATTTGTTAATTATAAAAATTAAGTTTCTTAGAATATGCTTAGCTAATATTTATAAACTATTCTCTTTTACATACACCACTGAATTTTTGATTCCATATTGTGGCAGTATTAATTTTATATTAGCAATAAAATTGACAAGGGTAGAGTTGTAACCTCTCAGCTATCTTCCTGTAATTCATTCATTCTCTCTACATTCAACGAGTGTATCAAAGATCTTCGACTGTAAATAACAGTATTCAAAGCAACCCAAATTAATAACAAAACCTTTTTAAAGTTAATATCAAACCTCAAATACCATAATTTACACTAGATGTGTGTAGTGTCAGTGTATAGGAAAGGTGAATGGATATATCTGGCTGTTGTGATAGTCCGAGTCACACATTTTATTAAATATTTTCATAAATTCACTTCAGCTGTATTGCCTATCACTGAATCAATCCAAATTTAATCAATGATTTTGGCGTTATTTTCCTATTATTATATTTATATAATTATATTTGTTTATATTTATATTCATATTTATATAGTATTATATTTATCTTATGAACATAATATAAAAGTTTTTCTTCAATTGAAATTTCATGGGTTATGTTATGTTATGTTATGTTATGTTATGTTATGTTATGTTATGTTATGTTATGTTATGTTATGTTATGTTATGTTATGTTATGTTATGTTATGTTATGTTATGTTATGTTATGTTATGTTATGTTGTTATGTTATGTTATGTTATGTTATGTTAGGTTATGTTATGTTATGTTATGTTGTTAGGTTAGGTTAGGTTAGGTTAGGTTAGGTTAGGTTAGGTTAGGCTAGGGTTAGGTTAGGTTAGGTTAGGTTACGGTTTGTTAGGTATAGGTTAGGTGTAGGTTAGGTTTAGGTTAGGTTAGGTTAGGTCTACTTCTCTTCTTAAACTACGCATCAAAGCAATATTAGGGTTTAGCCGATTCCTTTTTGTAGTGTGCTAATGATTTCAGATTAGGGTTACCCAAGCAGTGGTATTTTCTGCACTGAATTGTGCGTACCATGCACCGCACCGCACCAAATACAAAACACCACCAGTCATTTATTTCACACCGCACAGCACTGCACCTAAATGGGACAGATGAAATTGTTGTATCGCAGCATACAACCAGCCCGCACGGCTAGCACCGGCACGACCGCACCGCACGCACAGAAAATACAACCCGACATACATCTATAGAAAACTCTGATTCAGATACTCGATTTTAAAGCGTTGATCAAAGTGACTAAAAGTAGTCCACGCCCCGTTTCTGACAAAACGTTGAATAATATCCATTCCAATTTAAATTCTATCGTTCGATATTTCACTCATTGTTAACATGGAAGGTTATAAAGTTCTATATACAATGATTATTTTAAAGGGCGATTGGATTTTTCTTTTAATAGAAATTATAAAAATTTGTGACTTTTTAAAATATTCACTTTGTAAAGATAAATAACAATATATTATATTATATATATATTAATGAATGTACCACGATACATGTATCTATTAGCACATATATGTATATGCCTGAAAGAGGTATATATATACTATATAATAATAGTATATATATAATTTATATATATATATACGTAACTAATTTCCACTAGATTTAGGAAATCTCTCAGTCAGACCCAATTAAATAAGGACGACATGCCCCGATACACGGCATTTGAATGTGTGTTAGTTAAATAGAATTTAAATATTGAATGAGAACGTTGGAGAGTTAGTGAGGTATCGAGAACTGAAGACGAAAAGCCATAGACTTTATCATTTCAAGGAGAGTTGTGTGAGAACCACAAGTGCCTGGACAGCGTCTCTCATACAGGAGCGAACAACACCCCTTTAATAAAATACAGAACTTCCGGATATGTGCCACGGTGAAAGATTCCCGACAGTGCGAAGGACCAGGCGGACCAGACTATATATTATATATATATATTATTAATATAATATATATATATATATATCTATTATATATATATATATATATTATAATTACATATATATACTCTTCTCAATACAGCTGGTTATCTTTATATATATGTATATAACATACAAAAGGTATGTATATAAATATATATATATTATATATATATATATATATATATATATATATATATAATATATATAATATATATTATATATAATATATATATATATATATATATATATATATATATATTTTATATAATATATATATATATATATTATATATATTTATATATATATATTATTATATATATATATAATATTTCTATATATAATATATAGTATAATATATATATACTATATATATATATATATATAATATATTGGTGTATTGTCTTTGTATCTGCTAAATCTTTGTATTAAAAGCAACTGATATTAATTAAATTCCTAAACCTTAATAGACTTCATAAACACTTTCATTCTTTATTTGTTTTACAAATTTTAAATTGAACTAATATAATTATATTGTTACAAAGAAATTTGTTTATGGAAGCTATTTTTTTTATATTCATCTTCAATTTTAAATTTATCTTAATCATTATATTCATCCTCAATTTTATATTTACCTTCGTCTTTATATTTATCTTAAATTTTATGTTCACCTTCATCTTTATTCATCTTCAATTTTACATTCATTTTTTATCTTTATATTCATCTTCAATTTTATGTTCATCATCATCTTCTTTTTCATGTTTTTATATTACTTCATTATATTTACTTTTTCTTTATATTCAACTTTACCTCTATGTTCAACTTCAATTTTATTTCCACCTTCATCTTTATACTCATTTTCATCTTAATGTTCACGTTCAATTTTTTATCCATCTCCTATATTATATTCATCTTCATCTTTATATTCATTTTCAATTTTATATCCATTTTCAATTTTAAACTCATCTTCATCTTTTTAGTTATCTTCAGTTTTATATTAATCTTGATCTTTATATACATCATCAACTTTATATTCATCTTCAACTTTATTTTCATCGTCAATTTAACATTATCGTTTTCAATTTTATATTCACTTCTTCTTCGATTTTATATTTATCTTCATCTTTATATTCATTTTGAATTTTATATTCATCTTCAATTTTGTACTCATCATCATCAGCTATGCACTCATCTAGATCTTTATTTCATCTTCAATTTTATATATATCTTTATATTTATATTTATCGTTAATTTTACATTCATCCTCTTTATATTATTAATCTTCAATTTTTTAATCATTTTCATCTTCAATTTTATATTCGTCTTCATCTTTATATTCTTTTTGAATTTCGTATTCATCTTCAATTTTATAATCATCTTCACCTTTATATTCATCTTTATAGCTTTGTACCAATCAAGATCTTTATATTCATCTTCAATTTTATATTCACTTCATCTTTATTTTCATCGTTAATTCTACATTCATCCTCATCTTTATTTTTATCTTTAATTATTTAATAATTTTCATCCTCGATTTTATATTCATTTTCATCTTTATAATCATCGTATTTTATCTTCATATTCAAAAATCAAACCAAAATCATAAAATACTCAGATGAATAGTATTGTTTTTACCTTTTATCTTAAATTTCTAGATCAGTTCTTGTCGATTGCCAGAAACATATTTTCTGTGGGATAACAACAATGTTATTTCCTCAGCATTAATTAATAAAGCTCAGTATTTAAGGGAGTTCAGTTACAATGAAACATTCGACTGTATATTAGATAATATATTATATATTATATATATATATATATATATAATATATATATATATGATATATATTATCCTATATATATATTATATATATATTATATATATAATATATATATATATATATATATATATATATATAATGATCTATATTATATTATATATATATCATGTGTGTGTGTGTAGGTGTTTGGTGTATGTTGTATGTGTGTGTGTCTCTTTTGGCTATTCATTTTTCTATTAAACAAAATTTATTTTCTCATTTCATTGTTAAAATACCAATCATTGTTGCCGCCTTCGCCTTTCTTTCTTATATATTTTATTTTTTCCCTTTTTTTCCATGTTCTTCTTTCTACGTTACACTTGGTAATATTTTCAGAGTTCATCTTTCTTTGGAACTTTACTCTCCTTTTCACGTTCCCACTTCTTCCTTAAGCTTATTTTTTTCTTTCACTACTTTTGACAATTTCGGCTGCAAGCAATAACCATCTCTGGCCCGCCTTGTTACAAATATCTGACCCATCTTATCTCTCTTCTTCTTTCCCAGAGTTTTGTGTCGTGAAGTTCCGAGTGGTTAT
>JABUQX010088854.1:0-2500 GCA_015478945.1 Trachelipus rathkii | reverse complement strand
TCACATTGAAAAAGTAAAGTAATATGCTAATGCTAAAACATATATCTACTATGAGGTTATAAATACATAAATATCTATTTAAAATATTTAAATATACAAATATCTATTTAAGACAGTGGCACACATCCAACACAATTAATAAACAAAAATGTTTAACAGAATATAATGTTTTCTGCTTAGAAACATCTGTTTTAAGTGAGCAAACTCATATGTCACATTAAATAAGTTAAATAATATACTAATGTAATGATAAAAGATGTCGCAACCATGATGTTTGAAATACATAAACATATCAGTTTTAAGAGAGTGGAAGCATTGAACACAGTAAATAAACAAAAATAATTAACAAACTAGAATTGAGTAAACTGTAAAGTGTTTACTAGTCGGTGTTCTGTAGTTCTATAGTACTTATTATTATTATTATTATTATTATTATTATTATTATTATTATTATTATTATTATTATTATTATTATTATTATTATTATTATTATTATTATTATTATTATTATTATTATTATTATTATTATTATTTATTATTATTATTATTGTTACTATTATTATTATTATTATTATTATTATTATTATTATTATTATTATTATTTAATATTATTATTATATTATATTATTATTATTATTATTATTATTATATTATTATTATTATTTTATTATTGATTATTATTATTATTATATTATTATTATTATTATTGATATTATTATTATTATTATATTATTATTATCTATTATCTATTATTATTATTATTTATTATTATTATTATTATTATTATTACTACTACTATTATGATTGTTTATTATTATTATTATTCATTATTTATTATTTATTATTATTATTACTTATTATTATTATTATTATTATTATATGATGTATTATTATTATTAATTATTATTAATAATAATAAAGTATTAGGCATTATAAAATATTTCTAAATTAACTTGTTTAAAAAATTATGGAACATTTTTAACGCTTCATGTTTTAATTTTGTATTCGCAAAATATTAAAAATTTGTTACTAATTCTTTAGTTGGTAACAAAACTAATTTAAATTTATATTAAACTTTGAGTGTTTGTCTTCATTAAAAATGCTTACTCTGATTATATATATATATAATATATATATATATATATATATCATAATATATATATATATTATAATTATATAATATTATATATATATAATATATATATATATATATATATATATATATATATATAGTATAATGATGTATTTACAAAAAAAAAGTGACATTGAATAATGGCAACAGAAATCGCGATACACAAAAATCGCTGTCACGATTATACTGCCATTCAAAACCAAAAAAAAGGGCAGGCTTATGGACACCCGTAGACGGATTATCTAAGCTCAATATAATCGCAGAGAAAGTCGAGCTGTCTCTCGTTGAGCTCGTACAGTGAGGTGTTATTGTACATTTCTGAACTTCGTGGTCGACATTTGTCGTGCTAAAAACTTCTGTGCAAGTAGATACAATTGGGCGAAAAAGCTATCTATGACAGAGAAAAAGCCGTGCTTGACCCTATTAGAGCAGGGAATGTCTGTTATTGATGTAGCAGCAGATTTAGGAACCTCAAGAAATACGATTTATCGCCTAAAACACGCTGCTGAGGGATTGCCACCAGGTACCATTCTTCAGAGGAAGAAAGGCACTGGCGCAGCTAGGAAGACAACTTCAAGGACTGATAATATCCTAAGTCGTGAGGTGATGTTAGACCCTTCTTTAACTTCTGCATTTCACTCAAGAAGAAGAAGCACCCAGACTCTGCCTAGAGAAAGGTCGCCCTTCAGACACAGCGTCCAGTCGCCTAACAGAAGACTTGGCCTACCTGCTCGCCGCGATGCCAAAAAGCCACTTCTCACCAAGGCTATGAAAAAGAAAAGGATAAATTTTTGCAAGGCCTATAAACATTGGACAGTTTCCCGAGTGGAAGAGTCATGTCAGTGATGAGAGCGACCCACTTTAGCGCTGGTCAGAGGAGAGTCAAGATCGTGCGTCGTCCCAGCAAGTGGTCTCGGTATGACCCAAAATAGACCATAACACTGTGAAAGACATCCTGAAGTGTGATGTGGGGGTGCCTTTAGTGGAAACAAGGGCATGGGAGGTCTGTACTTCCTTCCCACGAATGTAACCATAACAAAATACGTATGTTACATATTCAGTTTCATTTTCACCGAATTTTCAAATGTCACTTTTTTTGTTGCCAGCACGTTTGTATTCACTAAAAACAAAAGCGCTCGACTGAATTTAATATTTTCATTGCTTTCATGTGACTTTACGGATATAGTATAATATATATATATACTAGTATATATATATATATATATATATATATATATATATATATAATATATATATATATATAATAATATATAATATATATATATATATAATTATAAAATATAATACTATATATATATATATATATATATATAATAATATATATAATACTATATATATATATATACC
>JABUQX010088853.1:75000-83861 GCA_015478945.1 Trachelipus rathkii | reverse complement strand
GCATCTTTAGCAACTCGTTCCAATGATCTCTGCTGATAATTTGCAGAGCTATCATTGCTCTAATTGCTTATTCATATGATTTCAGTCGGTTGGTATGAATCCCATTAACTGTTAAATTATTCGATCATTACCAGAAGAGCCTGGAGTACTGGCAAAGGCACTTCTTGAACCTCTCTACCAACTCATTTGGATATTAAGAGTTGAAAAGTCTTTCAAAATTGCACTAGGAAGTGTGAAATTAGCGCTCCATTTTCAGAACCTTCTTGGCGAACAAAAATTTCCGATTCTTACTCTACACTTAACAAAGATACAAAATAGGTAACCAAAAGAACAATATCCATATTGTTTTGACACCAAATTTTGATATTTTGTATCAATAATGAAGTCACATCATTTCTTCAAAACCTGAAGTGAAAATATGGTTTCAATTAAACTCTTTTGTTTCCTAATAAGATTTTTATAATTTATGCCTGTTACGATTTTCATATTTCACCTAGTTTATTTTTCATTTGATTATTTTATTATTTTTTTAGTTTTATTTTTAAAGTTGGTTTATCAAGTATAATTGAAGAACAAGGTCATTTAGATCATGATATTAATTGCCAATATTTATATGAATTCAAATGGAGAGAGTAAATTGTATGTAGGTTTTATAGACTCGCTACAGGCGTGTGGCAGGATTTTAATTGGGAAGCTCTGTGGTAGGTGTTGATGATATGTGGTGTTGGTTATAGGCTTTGAAATGGAATTAAAAGTATGTATGTTGATAGTAAAGCGTATGTGAAGATAATATGGCAGTGAAGGGATGGTTTAATATTAAGCGGGAGTGAGGGCAGGATGTGTTTTTACTTCTTCAATTGATATTTAATTTAAATATGGATGGGCTGATGAAAGAATTTAAGTGGAGGGCGTTAGACTGATGTAAAATGGTAGAGAGTGGAGGGTACCTTGCTCATTGAACGCATATGATTGTTTCGTGTGGTGAATCTGAAGTAAGCTTGGAAAGGTTGGTAGAGAGGTTTGACTGGGTATGTAAAAGGATGGATTTAAAAGTAAGGTAGATAAGAGCAAGGTGATATTTCCAATTGGACATATAAATTTAACTTATAGCTGCCACATGTCGAGGGAGGACCCCCTCCCCCGAATTGTCAGTTTTGCCGTTTCCTCGTCCCTCTTTCTGCTCATCATATACTTGTAAGGTATAACGACTTCCAGACAGAGATTCTTCCCAACACTACATAATATCCCATAGGAGAATTGTCTTTCTTGAATCCTCTAGGAATCTCCCATCATTTCGAAGTGTCGTTGTTTTCAACTTTTTACGAGAATTAAATCTACTGTTTAGGATTTAATCTTCCAAGTTTTTCTGTTCTTTTCGTTAAACCTAGTCCTAACCCAGTATCATCGCATTGCGATTGAACAGTAATGACACCTGTACATGTTAAAAAAAAAATGAATAAATAAAAAAAATTAAATTGAACTTTCTTTTGATGGATTAATTAAAATGTTTTGTTCAAAATAAATTCAATAGTGTAAATTTAATAAAGCATCTTCACTATGCTTTTAGTTTGGTACCTCTGCAGAAGTTAGTGCATGCTAGTTTTTTCTCTAATTCTTTATAAAATAACTGTGACTTACGAGGGCAGATTATACTTCATATTTATTTTGCAATAAAATAACTTATTCATATGAAAATTAAAACATTGAACTAGCACTTTCGACACAAGCAATCTATGCAGGTTACTTTTAAAAATAGAAAAACACTGAAAAAAAATTTATAATAATATAGTTGCTTACAAATGTTATTTTTTATATCGTTTTCAGGGGTCAGGAAGTAAAGGAGGAAGTAGTGCTATTAAGCCAGCGATAGCGATGGTAGCAACAAAGACGGGCAACAATCAAACAGTGACACTCGTTCAGAAAGCCTCGAATGCTGTTAGTGCAGCGCCTCCACAGAAGTTAGTTAGTGTCAATCGACCACTTATTAAAGTCTCTCCTGGTTCAACAGGTAAGTTATAATTTAATGGTAATTGATAAGTAATTTAAGTAATTTTAAAGTGTATTTCAAGTCCTTGTAAGGGACATCTGTTGAATTGAATCTTTGTAACCATCATTATATTTGTCCATCTCAATTATTTGTTTCTTCAGTTTAAATTTTTGGAAACTGATTCCGATTGGGTTTATTTGATTTCAACCACTTGTTTCAAGGATTTTTGTCGCTTACTTAAGCTAATATTTACATTATGGATGTACCAAATATTTAATGATATACTGAGAAAAAGCCTTTTTTGTGTGTTGTTCAGATATGCAAGGAAGAACAAGGGGTATTAAGGTTGCGAAACATGCCATCGGAAAAGAAATTGAAGGAATATGACAAAAGTCGAAAGAAAAGCCCAGTCTTTTCGTCCAAAAGCAACATTAATTAGTTAAAAACTGGCCGCAGTCAGAAAATTCCACCCTAGAAGCTTCACGGGACCGCCCATAACGGACCCTCACTATGGTTAATCGTCAGTGTAAGGGTTCATCCTTTGCCAGTGGCACAACATACTCCCTCACAAAAACCCCTTCACCTCTATTTTGCACCTTTATTCTCGCCTCTGCCAACACTCAATTTCTTTTCTCAGACATTCGTTTCCGACTTCAATCATTTTTCTTCGGTCCCAGCGGTCGGTTTCCCAACAACTCGCACTATACATCGCCTAACAACCGACTATATATCTTTCCACATGGACAACCATCTCAAACATACTTCATTTATGCTCTCGTTTTACCCTTCTTCACACCCAACAACTCTTAACTATTTTCATTACTTTCATTTTTCAATTCTTTCACAAATAGTTGCTGCCCAAGAGTTGTCCATCTGAACCAATGGACACTTTAGACTCTAATACGTTCTTATTTCCAACATTGTCTCATACCTATTTACAATAAAACAGGTAAAAATACCGCATGTAAGACCCTAGCGGCACTCAAACTTAGTCCTTTTATACATTCACAACGATTTAATTGCACAGCACCTTCCTAAATTTCACAACTTCCTACTACACTCTGATTCATCCGTTCCCTTATCAACTTATTACTAATATTTAAAACTCAGAAATTTGTTCCAGCTGCTCAACCCATCTAACATAAGCTTCACACTGAGACTTCCTCACTCACAACCATAACCTTACTCTTATTCTACGTTTACTTTTCAAACCCCTCCTTTTACACACCCCTGCCAAATCCTCTCTACCAATCCTCTCAAACAACTCTCTTCAGATTCGCCACACAAAACCAATCATCCCGATAATAATAGTTAGGACCTCACTTCATCTCCATTCTCCACATCTAAAAACACCCATTTCCTGCCCACCCACTCTTAATTCTTTCATAACCCCATCATTAACAAATTGAAAACCAAGGATACATAACACACCTGTCTCACTCGCTATTAATACTAAAACCCAATCACCCTTTGACTCATTATTCCTATACACCGGCTCACTATCGTTCATACATAACTTTTGATTCCATTCAGATGTCCAACGACAACACCATATATCACTAAATACCACCTGCTATAGAGCTTCCCTATTAACCTATCATACGCCTGTTGCAAGTTCATAAAACACTAAATACAATTTATTCTTCTCATCCCTCATTTTTCTCAATCATCTTGTTTCAATGTAAAGATTTGACTTACACATTCTCCTATACCACTCCTAACGCACCTTTTTCTTCACCGTTCAGTCCTTCAGTCACTCGAACGCACTCTTTCGACCAAAAATACAGCATTATATCTCCCTACAAACTCATAAACTGGTTCCCCTATAAATTGCTACATTTCCCCTTATCTCCCTTACGCTTATTATTTAAGATTACGGCTCTCCTTCAATCCCTTGGACTATTACCTCATAAAACGCTTTCCATTACACAGCTCAAATCATCATATTCACCATCTCGCCTCCGTCTTGATCATTTCACCAGTGAATTTACATATACCGCAGATTTACCATCTTTAACTTTCTTCACTCTACCTATTTACCTCCTCCTCCATAATAACCTCATCCCCAAAATACCTGATTCTTTTTGCACCATCAAACCCACACCATTCACTATCACCTCTTCATTATGCCAATGGTTATGCAGATTTCGAAGTGTTATATTCCACACTCCCCTCACCATCCATTTTCATCGTTACGAAAACACCATCCTTATCATTATTCTAAGAGGTTCCTATTTCTCTCTTTAAAACCTTTCGTGATTCCTTACAGAAGAGCTCCATTCCCTTGTTAAGTCCCCATTATCATTCTACCTCCAAAATTGCTCATTTACCTCTTCTTTTCTTCCTACGTTATTCACCTTTTAGTATTTCTTCTTTTCCTCCTGTATTATAAATTGCAAACATCTTTCTTTTGAAACTTTATCATTGGCTTTTAATACATTCAACCACGTTTCTTTTTTACTTTTAAAAAATTAACCGCTTGCATCATCACCTCTTCATTCCACCACTCACTGTTAACATTTTCTTCCTACTTTAGACATCCAATACTTCTTTTGCGCTGGCTAAACAAATTTGCTGGTTCTCTCATTTGCTCCCAAGATTTGTTCAGTTTCAAATGTGTTCACTTCAAATTTTACTTGCGACCGCTCTTACATACTTATCCTTATTACCTTGTTCACTTAACTTCTCACTCTTAATTTTAATCTCTTTTTAATTTTGGTGAAACTTTGAAGATATTCTTTATACGTAATATACTTATAATGGGTTTGTATTGACGATATATTAATATACTGTGAAGTATCTTAGGAAAGATCACAAGTATAGTGTATGTGGTGGCATTAGATTGATTAGTTTCAAGGATTTGGAGGATGGTCATCAAATTATTCGGGATTTCTGAACAACGCGAAAATATAAAGGGAAGTGGCCCCAAAATGAAGGGCTCTATGCTCTATTCAGACCCAAAAGCTGTGCTATCACCTCTTCTTCATAAATCACACGAAGATACTAGGTAGAGTACATTAATATTGAATTTTAAAGATGCTTTAGTGACCCTTGCATTTCTTAAGAAAGACATGGAACTGCCACATTAGAAGGAGCATGGGGCGACTTATTCAACTCTAATAAAGATGACACAGGATTATTTGGCTATATCTTCATCTTTTGCATCTATAGAAAGGATCTTTACACTATTACTTGAAATTTTGATTAACAGTCCTACAATTATAGATTATAGAATAGATTATAGATAAAAGATTCAAATATTGAAGATTAAGTTAATTTTAAATTTCATACAATATATACCACATCACTTTTGAAAATATTTACTGAATGAGCAACGGTTAAATTACTCTTCATTTTCTCTAGGTAAACGTAAATGCTGAAGTTTTATTTGTGGGTCACTTTTCTATCAATTGAGCGATCTCCTCTTGAATTTCTCTCCCTACTCACAGCTCTAGCCTCTTCATTTCCTATTCCAAAGATTCTTTGATATATAATTATAAAAAAAAAAAATCCATTTAACGTGCTTTATCCCCTTCTCAGAGGGTAACACTACAGGAAATCGAACTTTAAGGCCGGCTATCCCAAGCCTGTCGCCACCAACGTGTTCGCAGCCGAGTTTTAATTCTTGCCCCCAGGAAGATAAAACTCAGACTGCTACACGGAGGATTGAACCAGCCTCCTCTCGCATAAGAGTCGGCGAGTCAACCTCCTACGCCACGAGGCGTTCATATATAATTATTACATTATAACTATGCTTTATATTTTTTTTCTTTAAACTGATATTTATTTGTAAATTTGTTTCTAATTTATAGGTGGAAATTCCTCCCCTAAAATACTTAATCCAGCCACGGGTGTGTCAGGGTTGAAGATTGGAATTATCAAAACGGAAGATCAGCCTTCTCTCAAGAGGAAAAGAGACGACGATGAAGATTATGACGCGTGTTAACATAATTTAATTATAAATTAAAATTATTTGAATATTTCTTGTGGTGTAAACGGAGGAAATGATGAAGAGGAAAACCAGTCTGTTAATTCTTTGCTGACATATTTCCATAATTATTATTATTATTAGGAGACCAGTCTGTTAATTCTTTGCTGACATATTTCCCTAATTATTACTTTATATTCAAGAGATAGATATGATTATTATTATTATTATTATTATTATTATTATTAGGAGACCAGTCTGTTAATTCTTTGCCGACATATTTCCCTAATTGTTATTTTATATTCAAGAGATAGATATTATTATTTATTATTATTATTATTATTATTATTATTATTATTATTATTATATATTGGCTGTGCAATTAAATCTTGGTGAATGCAAGGGCTAAGTCTGAGTGAGCGGCTGGGGTTCTGCGTTGAGTAAGTTGTTACCAGTGTTAATGTAGAATAGCCAAACCATGGTGCGGAATAAGAGGTATAGATAAGGTGCAGTCTGTTCAGATGGATAATCTCAGGGGCGTGTTAGTTGTTAAAAAGAATCAATAAAATGTTGAATGGAGTTGTGTAGTGTGTCGAAGGGAATAAATGAGAGTGCATTGAAGCGATTTGGTCATTTGGAAGGGATGGATGGTAGTCGATTGGTTAAGATTATATAGTGGTGAGTGTGTTGGGAATCGACCGGCTGGGAGACTGAAGAAAAGGTGGATTGAATTCGTAACAGTGTCTAAGGAAAGGTATGTGAATTTGGTTCAAGCTAGAGAAATGGTGCATAATAGGAGTGAATGGCGTGGTGGCTTGGTTTTGTGAGGGAGCATGCTTGTGTACTTGGCCTAGAAGATGGGCTCTGACACTGAAGATACCACAGTGGGAGTCTGTAGCGGTGGACGAAGCACTATGATGAGTAAAGGTTTTGGGGGGGGGCTTCCTTGGTTGATTTAGGTTATAATTTTTCTACTTATCTATTCTGTTTTCGGTTCATGTTTGCACACCACACTACACCCCTATTTTGTGGGGAAACTATTATTATTTATTTATTTTTTGACATTCTTATCTTTGTCTGACTGTATTTTATTTCATCGATAGTTCGGTATTTTGTTCATTTGTTCACTTTCCTTACATACACTTTTATATATATTGTTTTTCTCTTATCGCAGAGGGGTAGGTGTGTACCGTTACCTCCTTCGGTACAAAATGCTGTACCTAGCGCTACTCGTGCCGATGGTGCGTTGGAACCGCTCCATCTACACTTTTGATTGAGTACACCACGCTGTATCAGGTTTAGCGCGTTTTTTCCCAACCTCTATAGACCATCAGCAATCTGTACAAGCCTCATGGGCACCACACCATTGAAAGGATACCCTTTAATATAAATAGGAAAAATTAATTTGACCCGAACCCTGCGGATTCTTCCGTTAATTACCCTGCAGCGATTAGTGAACCACAGATTTCGGATCTCTTTTGAACATTGATGCCACGAATCTCTTCCCCCCCCCCCCCCCCCACTATGAGACCTCTGCGAAACTTCGCTTGGCACGCCCTTGATGTTTTAGGTGCCCAAACGGGGAGTATGGCTGTATGGTGTACGAACAAGCTCCTCCAACTCTTACACCTATTGGATACAAACAGGCAATTCTCATAGCAATGGGGGCTTTCGGATCTTCAAAGATAAGGCTGATGTAATGTGTGCTCTCTCTCGAATACCTTATGTGCATTAGTTCCCTTCGCTTCCAAACTCTTGCACTATCAGTAGTGGTCTCCGATTTTGCGTGAACTGATCCAGAATACTATATTGACCATATACTAATGCAATCTACAGTATTCTGATTTCTTCGATACTTCCTTCATTTATGACGAGTTGCACACCTTTATTTCCAGCATCATCTACCTATCTGACCCTCTCCCCTATATCAAAATTCAAGCACACAGCTCTACCAAAAGCATTTCCGTATCACTCTACGGTTCACGGTGATTCCACATCAATTTTTACAGACCTTAATCAGGTTTGCCCTGTTACCCCTCACACACCCTTCCCTACGTCTCCATCTTCACAGCAGAACTGACAGCATTACTAGTAGCCCTCCTTGATATTAATCATGACCAACCTTACGTAATTTTAGATTCCCGCAACACCCTGCAGGAGCTAGAAGTCTCTTATTCCAAGAATGTGGAACGATTAATTTCTTCACATTTTACACTGCTGGACCCCTTCTCACGTGGGAATCATTGGAAACTATAAAGCTGACAGAGAAGCCGAACGGAGTTTTTTCTCTTCGAGGCTACTTTAGGTATCTCCCGATAGTTCTTCAGCAAGGTCACCTCCCGTTGAGTGAATACTCTTTAGCGTCATCCTCTCACCGAAGCAACCGTCAGCAGCAAGTGGTTCACACTAACCTCTCCGCCTCCCACATGTAAGTTTTGTTGTCGACATACTCTACAACCGGTTCAGCACATCTTCGTTGATTGCACAAAAGTTAACCCCATCTTAGCCGAATCGCCATACTTCAACATATACTCAATATTCGCCTTTCTAGATGAAGTAAACCTGTACGAGATTTGAGTAACCCATTTTAATTAACTGCTCTAGTGCCCCGCTTATAGGCTGGCATTCCATCATAGTTTAGCCACTTTAATTGGGAGCTGTGTCGGATTCTCTAATAAAATAAAATTAGATTAGAAGTACCAAATTATGTGTAGTAATTTTCCTTTAATTTGTATTGTATTAAGATTTTTGGGTTCTGAATCTTGGTTGGGGTTTCGAGGGGGGGGGGAGAATTAATTAAAAGTTAAATTGAGTAAAGTTTATGGTACACATACCAAAACACCATGTTAAGAAACTTGAAAGAGCTAAATTTTTGTAATTTTTATAATAAAAGTATTTATAAAAATTTTTTTTTTTATCTTTAGAAACTAAGAATTTTTGTAAGAA